>ML179270.1:32043-58289 GCA_004369135.1 Dendrothele bispora CBS 962.96 | reverse complement strand
TGTGGGGCAGTGTGGGGCTCGCAATGAAATTATCACATGGTGTGTTTTACGCAACAAAAATCACACACAGTGTGTGTCACGCAAACTGTCTAATAAGGTCAGACGATGTTTGCTATTAGTTCCGTTGAATGGGCGCATGACCCTTCAATTGACAATGACGATACTATATTGTTACGAACAACTGTTCGACTACGGCCACGCATCACAATCCAAAAATATGAACCCGGTTCTGAGTTTTCGGACTTCTTTTGGACTCTTTTTTTGCCAAAATAAGTGAACGGTTGGTAGTAACAATACAGTAATTTGTGCAAGTCCATAAAGTCCACTAGCCACTTCACCGGTGATTCCTACCATCAAAATTGTGAATCAGACCTTTATTGGATCGTCGACGAGATGTATAGGTATGCGATGGGTTTGTCGGATTTCCATCATGATCCTTTGCGGGTGTTCTAGCCTGGTACATCATTAAGAGTTCAGTTTCTCCAATTACATATTAGTGTAATCATCGGGAATCTGTACCGACAAAGAAGCAGGCCATCGCTGCGCGTGGCAGGTACGAGGCCGTAAGCCGTAAGATAAGACACATGATATGCCTAATGGAACTACTTAACCCCGATCAACTAAGCGACAGCGATTGAGTAAGGACGAGTCCTTCCTTCGGTCGGCCTCGTAACCGAGGAATAAGTTTAGAGTACCATGCGCCGCAATGGGATAAAATAAGAAATCTTTCATTGGTAAATTGACCAGATCCTATTGCTAGCGGCATCTCCTCGTCTAGCTCCTAGGTAAAACATACAACACATGCTCAGCGTTCAGCATCCAACTTCTTTTCACCATTTTGGCTTTCAAACCGTCTATACAGAAGACAGTGAATTATGATGTTATCATGACAAGTCCATTGCGCCTTCTAGTCACCAGCGGCTTCGGAGTCGAGTATACTGTATCATTCCGCTCAAAAGTCTTCATTTTTCTTTTTCGATAAATCTCAGAAAATCGGAAAAGTCGAGGGAAAAATAATGGCATGGTCTTTGAAAACGACGCGTGACGTGTGATATGTGAATTGATCGAAATGGTACAGTATTTCCTGTGTAGCATACTTAAGGTCATCATAGAATTTTGGACACTCATCAGTCCAACTGGTACCTTCTGCATTTAACATTCAGAGTGATCTCCTAAATCACATTGCACTGAACTCAGACTAACTCGAAGTTTTAGTATCCTCAACATGGGTGGCTCAAATGATACCAAGAAGTCCTTCGAGCAGGTTCAAAGCGACCTTCAAGCACAGCTTCTTAACAACGCTCGAGCTCTTCTCAAGAAGGTGCGCTCAAATTCTCAAAGAATACTCCTTCCGAATCTAATTATATTTCGGTGTTATAGGACTACAATATTGACGTTCCGTCCACAACTACACTCGAAGACACCCTCAAACTGATTGCTATTAATCGGTTCAAAGCTCAGTTCAAATTTGACTACAATGATGACAGTGCCAAGTGCTTCCCTCCCAATGCGCTCGCAGATTCTGTCACACCCATTGCTCGACTCTGCAGCATCACCGACCCCGCCTCCACTCAAGCCGCGGACTACATTGAAACCATGATCATAAGGTGGGCACCAATATTGCTATCTTTCATGTAGAATCTTATTCATAAAATGCGTAGCAAAGCAAATCTTCCAGCTTGGATGAAAAGTAATTTTTTGTTCCTCACACCACGAAACCATACTAAGGATATCCCACAGGCAATGCGAAAGCCGATCTTGTCACCCTGTCGAAAGTCTTGTTGTCTCAAGACACTATGAAGAAGTGGAACTACGATGAGTTTGTGCAAAGCTATGATGGAGTCACAGAAGACCAGGACTCGTACAAATTCAGCTCGGTCCTAGTGTATACGAATGGGTCCCTCACCGAAGACGCCCTCAAGGCCAATTTGTGTATCATCTATTTTATGGGGGTGTGTGTGAAAATTTATTTCTGACTCCTGCCAGCTGAATACGTTTGTTTTTGTTAGGTCTATTACAAGACCAATTCGCCAACAAAGGCTGTGAGACTTGCAATCCAACAGGAGGCATATGACACAGCCAAGCTATTGGACGCAGTCAGTGTCTAAAATTTTATTAATTTGACGGAGGTTTGATTGTTAAGAAATTGAGAAAGGCTTCAATCACAAATGATTCTGAACTTACCACCGCCCTCGCCCTTCATGGCCAGGCCAAATTCTCAGAGCGCTTTCATTACGGTTACAAGTCGAATCCTCCAGACCTACCTGACAGCACACCCATGATTAGTTACAACGATCACTTGTGCTACGTGCAGGATGCAAAAGCGGACAGCCTTCAATTCTACGTACAGGACGAAATCTTTAAGTGCGGTCTTTCATCCTCTGTCCTTTCTACTGGATGTTGAAACACTAATGATGACAGGGGCCTCAACATCACCGTGGACTCGGTCAAAGGTCAGTAAATTCTTACGCCGTGAGTTATTATGATGATTCCTGACTTTGCACCTTACAGAAACTGCAATGGACGATACTCTAAAGCAATTCCAGGCAATCGTGCAGGAGAACAGTACTGGTACCTGGACTATTGATTACATCGACCAAACATATGCAGTAGCCGATCCGGTCCTCAATCCCGTCAAAGTAAACGGGCTGATTATCTACTGGTTCGACCACCGGAACGTTGATACCAACGACAGTGCCCATACCACGGTTTCGGTCTCGACTACTTACATTTACTATATGGCGGTGGGGTTCCTTCGGGAATAATCTGTGCTCCTAATAATCTGACGTCCAACATGGCAGATGTTTTATGAAGTTACCACACCTAGTGTCGTTGTTGCGAGAGACTTGTTCAAGGAGATGTGCATTAATCTCATAAATCACATTGAAACGGTCCGTATCCAGAACACCGTTTCTGTCCATACTAATTGCTATGATAGGAATCCTCTGCCTCTACCACAATGGACCTGTTGGGATTGAAAGACTTCCTCTTCACTTACGCCAAACAACAATTCTTGAAAGCTTTTGGATTTGATTACAACGGAAACCATAGTACTCCCCCGGATAAAATAAGCAACACGGTGCTTGGGTACGACGAGCTTCTGGAGCTACCTAGCTATCCCCCGACTTTAGTCGATATTCAAGCATTCATTAATGCTGAGCTTTTCAAGTAGGTATCTACTTTTCATGAAATTTTCTCATTTGCTGGACACCACTTCAGGAGAGATAGCACAACCTTCCCGCCATATGCTGGACGTAAGTTTACCTCTAATAATCAACCGCATTACCCTCTTTTCATCAAAATTTCAGCTGGAATATACGACGACATACAGACACACATGTTACGCTATGCTGGACCTGATACTCCCAAAGACGCCAATATGTGGTACTGTGAGGAACATACATCGACTTTCTCGGACCCCAGTGGACAGCATAATTCGATCAAAGAGTATGCATTATTTGTGTATGCTCTCGGCGATAAGAGGGAGGATTCCCAGGGAGGTCTTCGTATTCAAAGGCCTTTGGTCTATTACTTGGGCGTGAGTCTTTCTGCAATTTCTCCTTGCTATGTTGACTGAGAACTTTCACAGGTTTTCTGCAGCGTTGATAAAGGTGGTCCTGCATGGTGATTATTTGATTCCGGATACAGTCTTACATATACGGAGAAGACTTGAGTAAGCTCTCTTGCGAAAATTTGAATATGGTATTAGTACTATTGCCTTTTGTCTTGGAAACTCGTATACTTGTAATTTGAATCGATCTGAATTGGCGCTGTTTGCTGTGAGTATGCGACTTAGCCCTGTCCGAGGTTCGGACTATGAAGGTGACATGTGACTGGCTCCGACGGTCCTAATCAAAGTCAATTTGAGGTACACGAGTGTGGACCGAGGGCGGGATTACACGATGCAACGAAAATCAGGGATTACGGGGCTCGAGATCTGGATAATGGGATTTCATGATCAAGAGATGTGGGCCATCGCTTCGCATGGAGTGTATTGATATCTAGATGGGGTAAGTACGTGAACCTCTGTGACGAGTCCCTTACGGCCTCGTAATTCAAGCGAATCTCCGCTTTGAACACAGCCACCTCTGTCAGCTCAGACTTGGCAATGATATTATGCCACTGCACACGCAAGGATGGATGCCCTTGCCAATGGAAGCTGATCGGAGTTGGAGTCATTGATGTTTATAATCGCAAGCTAGACCAAGTGCTTTTCTTCTGTCGCTCCCAGGAAAAAGGCTAAAACAGTGTCTCGACGAAGAGTGACTCTGAGCCGAAACAGGAATTTCAGAATCAAAAAGAGAACGCCGTACCCTGCCGTACCGCACTTCTACAATCTCGTGACTAGTCGTTGGATTCATCTTCCGAGGCAGTTACATCTCACGACAATAGAGATCAGGGATAGTATAAAGAACTATTCTCCAGGTGACCGGGTCTGATATCCTAATACTTAGCTCATTCTGCCTCAAAAATTTCCTCTTATTCATACCTGAGCTTTTTTTATCTCTCACAGTGGCCAACCTCTTCATTTTACTAACATACACTACACACCAGAAGTACAAAAAGTTCTGCTTAGAAGAAAAACGATCAGAAATGCCACCTTTTGGATGACATATAAGTGGAGTAGAAATTCTCGACGAAATCTAGACAAAGTTCCTTACAGCTAAAAGTTGTCCTATTTAATGAATGTAAATATTTCACTGAGAATCTCATTCGTCAGCTGCTATGTCTACATTCCATCGCCCTTCTTCTGAGCAAAAATTCCCGCTACCTTAAGTAGTGGGTCTTGTCGTGCAGTTACCCCAATTTGCAAGTTCTCGATCGTTTGGCAGACAAATGGATTTTTGGTTCCGGTCCGTCTACCGAGGCCATTGCGGCCCGGTGCAAACTCACGCCTTTTGTGGGTATCATTTATGTAAGGAACCCTCCTCCTCATCCTTCTTTTTACATTCCCTTTAGTACACTATCGCCGACCTCTAACATGACCATCCTCACCATCCGCAATATCACTCACTTTCACTAAGAGTTCCGCCTTACCGATACTGTTTTATCCGTCACTTTTGCTCAACAACATACGAGTGTATTGCCGAGTGATTGGAGGAAAAATAGTCACAAGGGCCTGGCGGATCGGCGAAGAAGTACCCGGGGTCACATAATTTTTTTTCGAGGCCACCATGACCCCCTCCCCCCCCTTCCTGCCTTATATGTATTATCTAAGATCACGTGTGTGAAGATTAGATTAAAGATAAGATGTAGATTACAGATAAGTACTACAATATCGGTCTTCATGCACATTTTTGGAGACTCTTGTCCATCATTTGATTTTTTGCGGTTCATTGGAATTACTTTAGACATGGTTTTTTGATACTATAAAGCCCTTCTTGGTTTTAAAATAAGTAATATCACATACAATTTTTATGAGACTATTGGTGTATTGGTGCGAAAAATTGAATATGCGCAATATCAAGCTTTTTTACAAAGTCTCTTATAAGTATCCATCATTTCTGCCCAATTTGAGGCTACTTTATAGTGAAGTCACAAAATTTTTTTCTAGACCCCCCCCCTCCCTACATCGGGTCATATGGTCGCCGATCCGCCAGGCCCTTGAATAGTCATCAAGAATTTATTGCCGACTAATTGAAATGATCGGAAATGGTGATGTTTTTAGTCGAACGAAGGCTCGTTATGCTTAGTAGTGTCAAGAGAAAGATCTTCAAACCAGGACTAGACTTAATAGTACTACCATTGACATCGGGAGTACTGAAATGTCTATATGGGAAGACAATATGGGAGGTATGGGTAGAGTAAGTGCGCCATTTCCAATCCTTCGAAGCGTGGTCTCGATGCGATTTTGAGCTAATGAAGAGGCATGTCTGTTGGGAGACAGGGGGCTTATGGAGTGTGTGGAGATTCCAATGGTTATGTTACTGGTAGCAAATCGGATTACTTTACCTCTCATGTTGCTCAGCCGTTTGCTGCTTTAAATTTAAAAATGATTGAAAGAGAAAGAGAGTCAAACGAGGAACCAGGATTCGTTAATCCTGAGAGTATCGCTAGTATTCTGAGGATGTCGTTTGCTGCTTTAGAATTAAAACTGATTGAAGGGAAAAGAGTGTCGAATGAGGATTCATTGTTCCGGATAGTATTCATGCTTCTGGCTTAACTGTAGTTTGAGGTAGCGGGCAGTGCCGCACCAGCAGGCCCTACACCGGTTATTTTAGTACTTTTGGTGTGTCATACCCGTATCTTCATTCAGCAGTTTCCGTATGCCATAGTTTCTTGATTCCCGCTACCTTAAGTAGTGGGTCTTGTCGTACAGTTACACCAAAAACCATGTCTCCGATCATTTGGCTGGTAAACGGATTTCTGGTCCCTCGGACCGCTCATTTCCCGAAATTCCGGGCCGGCCCCTTGTGACCAACTGGTGTATCCTGAAACAAGCCACGCAATTTACCCGCAAACCCCGCTCTTTCTAACCATCATGTCCCTCCTCACCATTCGCGATATTCCCGTTACACGCTTTCATTGCGACTTTCGACTTACAAACACCGTTCTTTCCTCCGACTTTGCGCTCGAACACAATCTGCAACACACTGGCTCGATTTCCCTCACCATCAAAGTCAATCCCTCGAGAGCCGTTATGTTCACGGTTGATGCCCTCATCAGTCAATACTGCCCTCCCGGGTCCCAGCTTATACTAGGTTGCGATGTTCAAATTGCCTGCACCAAAGCGTCCGAACCAGGCTTGCCCGACACTCTGCAACGACTTTCCCGCGAGCTGCTACACCCTCAACCCGTAGCTCTCCCACTCTCGTATTCTTTTGGTCCTTGTGAGTACTGATAATAACCTTCCACTTCGACAATACCTGACCGACCTTTAGCGCCTACGCAACTTCCCGCTCAGTCCGCGACTGCCACTCGTGAGAACCCCGGCGTCGCCGAGAACCAATTATCACATCGCAAAAATGATGGCCCGAGAGCACCCCTTTATTTTGACCATTCACGCACGTCCCAGCCTTCAACTTCTACCGTCCCTAACACAACCCCAAGCACCCCAGATGGACCGAATCTGCTGCATGATACGCTCACTGGTGCTTTTTTTCACGGATCTAGATGTACTCCCTTTAGTGACGATCTTTCGGCTATGAGGCAATGTGCAAACAACCACGGGATAAACTGGCGAGGCACACTTCAAACCGCTGATCTACGCAACGCAATTTTGCATCACATCTTTACTGGTGCATGTCTTATGGGAAACTCAGAGGCCTGTCAAGACTCAAGTTCTTAGCATTGGATTTATCGATACATCCCATTTTGTTCAAGTTGCAGTAGATTGTGTCACTCGTAATAAAAACCCGTTAGAACACATGTTACAGGTCACTAACTCTCTGGGATTGGGGCCGTTTTCTGCACAGAAAGTAAAGTTACAAGTCCACCGGGCATTACAGAGATATGCAAAGAGTATAGCCTCGTCTCGTGCAGCTCATTCTGAGGGTTAAAGTTGATGGTTTCCGGCGTTGCTGTGTTGCTCGACAAATTATGGCGTCTGGCTTGATTAACAAGACCTGGTTCATTTTGCGCTTATATCTGTTACCGTTCTGACAATCTCGAAGTACATCGTCATTAGATTTGATAGAGATCACCGAGGATGCTTGCCGGAGATTGCCAAAGCGATACAATGATGACCTTGAAGTTGCGACACCTCTTCTCCGGGCTTTGAGACAAGTTGATGTGGGGAATATCCCTAACAGTTTCTTACTATTGCGCGCGAAGAGATTTGTGACGCAGTACAACTGGTTGGGAAGATTCCAAGTGTGCGTTATTTCCTGTTTATTTGAGTTACCTATATTTAACATAAGTTTGCTCAGATTAAGTGCAGTGCGTCGGACCCTTCCAGATGTGGTCTAAGTTTGATATTGAACTGGGGAGGAGGGTTGTCTGTTTGGAAACGGAAGAAGTTAGTGGAGTGGATAGGTAACGCAGTGATTACGTCGCTGACGGCGAGTCGGATCACGTTCTCTCAGAATTGCTGAACTTGTGGAGTATGACTGGGAGGACTGCTGGGTAGTTACATTCTTTTTCTATACTCGTGGCTAGTAAATAGGGTTGGGGAGGTCTGCAATTACGTCTATTGTCGTTTCACTTTGTAATGAGGTCTGATGGATATAATTAGGTGAACTGCTGGGTTGTTACATCGGTACTCGATATTTGTGGCTAGTAGTGGGTATAGAGAATGAAATAGTCGATTGATATATTCGAGAATTTCATTGATGATCGGAGCGCTTCTGTTGTTGGTTCACTTGAACTGTGCATTTGTGTTTCGGTGGGGTCTGACGCTCTATTGGTGGTTCACTTTCTCTGAAGAGTGACAAACGGGAGTTCTTTAATCCTGGGAGTATCCATCGTTCCGACTTGAGAATAGTTCGAGGTAGCGGGCAGTGCCGCGCCAGCAGGCCCTACACCGGTTATACACAAGTGGCAAAATTCCCGCTACCTTAAGTAGTGAGTCTTGTCGTGCGGTTCCCGTTTGCAAGTTGGCAGACAAAAGGTTTTTTGGTCCCGGCCCGTAAAATCTCGGCCCGGTTGTCCGCCTACACCGTTTGGCAGACAAAGCGATTTTGGTCCCGGTCCGTGCACCGCCTTTCATGATGACACAGCCATTTAAAACTCACATTCCCGCAAACTCTTTGGACCAGGACAGTTACAATCGACAACAAATCATGTTCTTCGATTTCCTTTGTCGTGGACAAGGTTCGGGATTGGCGGTTTCAAGTTTGCTGCATTTTATCGCTAGGTCTTTCGATGAGTTTCTCTTATCGTTACAGTACAGGCCTATTGATATCACTTGGAATGCGCACGAAAAGCCGCTGGATTGTGTTGAGGGGGAGATTTGTGACACTTCCCAGCTGGTCGGGAAAGTTCCAAAGGTGGTTTCGTCAGTCACCTTCAATACAGCGTGAATATTGAAGCTTTTTGTCGACAGATTGAATGTGTAGCATTGGTGAGTGACAATCTAAAGGTATTACTAGACCGGGGAAATATATTTCTAACAAGTGGCGTAGGTGCTGGAGTCGTGATGATCAAGACGTTGGCAGCCTCATTGTTGGTAAATGTGCGGTTGGACTTCAGTTTTGTTTGCTTTACATGTTTTGGAAAAATAATATTTTTTAGCTCATACCATAGGTACTACGACTGCATCGGTAGCTAATACGATAAATGATATTTTTTAGCTCATACGATAGAAGGTATTACAACTGCACTTGTAGCTAGTACAATAAGACTCTTAGAGCTGGATGTAACGGTAATTACAAGTGGGTTGTTGAGGTAGCGGGCGGTGCCGCGGCAGCAGGCCCTACAGTGGTTATTCTAATATATACTATCCCCCTCTTAGCCTCGTATGTGCGCAGTGATGGCCCACATCCCGTTCACGCTTAGGCTTCCCAATCCATCCAGTCATCAGTCTCGGGCCGGGCCGTTACCCACTTACGTTCCAAAAAGGACATATAGCAGGGACCCCAGAAGGACCCTGGAACCGTTTGCTCATCTTCACCTTGCTTTCCGATGTGTTTTCCCTCGGTAAATGGGGCACTACAAAATATACTTAATCAGGGAGTCTACATGCAACCAAAAAATCCCGTGTCTTCATTGTTGATGCACTTACTCGAATGAGCTGGAGCATCCGTTGACTTTATGTAATTCCGCACGAGAATGTCTTTTCCTTGGTGGACCCTGCGCTCATTGAGAGCAGATGGTGCAGGGGAGATTGCCTTCGGAGTTTTCTATAACTAGTCTTTTGTTGATTGAAACGAGAGGAATACGAGTCTCGGACTCTCTTAGCTTCACTGGTTACGACACGCAACACTTTTTTGGAATGTAAATGGGTAGCGGTCCAGCACCGAGACCACTGTATAGTATGCTAAATGCCATGGTCTGAATTGCGATGCCGCTATGCACTTCGAGCTTGAGGTGTAACGATGTTCTCGGAGTCCCGTTTTGGCAAATACAATAGCTCCGTGCCCACTTCTTACCTTTCATGTCGTGTGTTCCATCCTTCAAGGTAGTAATCAAACGCCCAAAAATCAGTGCATATGACCCACAAATCTTATCATGCGACAGATATATGGATGCCGTTCTCCACTTAAAACGGTGGTATCAAGTGCGGCTTCTCGTGTCATGTTATAAAAAATTAACTGAAATCCTGAACGTGGCTGCAGCTTGTCCCCCTTTGCAGAACAGCAGCTTGACGATCATTAACCTGAATTCCACGTCCTTCATGACAAAGTTCAAATCCATCTTTGGCCGTGACTCACCGACTAGTCCTGTGAAGCCCAAGGAAACTCATCAGGATGTCCTCAACGATCTGCTGAAGATATTATGCGACAAATCAAATGCTTCTCTGACAAACGTGAGTCCAAAAGTTTCATATAACTCCTGACTAGCACCAATTCTTTGCACTTCGTAGTCACTGGAGCTTGATGATCCTGCGACAACCAAAAATCTTCAAGATATATTCGCTCAGCTCGCTGTGAACCACTTTCAGCAGACTTATGGCTACAACTATGACGAGGAAAACTCTATCCCTCCCGACTGCGCGCCAGATACCACTGTCATTACAGCGGGGAAGGGAATGTGTGTTATTTACGATGATGACGATCCATCCGTGAAGATTGACAGCTTTGTTAAGAATATACTGGAGTAAGTTTTATACATCCTGATATGCCTTGCAAAATGATCTTGACTGCGGATCCTTTCCAGTCCCAAGGCTCTCCCAGACTGGGCGATAGGTGAAATTTTATGCCTGAAATCACTATATAAAAATTAACTGAGGCCCATACTCACAGCACTCGCTCAGAGCACTCTCACGGAAGAGTGTCGTAGTCTTGTTAACCCTTCGGGTCTCGTGAATGAATGGTCGTCTGACAAGTTGACAAAGACATATAATGCCGCAGAAAAATACGACAATTCCGTCCGTACAGATGGGCTTTTCGTCTATGTCAATGGATCCTTGGCTGAGGACGACATCAAGGCGACATGCACGGTTTTGTATTACATCGAAGTAATGTCTTTGTCTATCATGATGTCATTGTCTCACGTTATTAAAACTGATTCAGATCGATTATTACATCACCTCTGATGCAAAAAGAGCCAGAAATGCGCTGTGGGAATCTGTTTGTGAGAATGCGAACAGCCTGAATCAACTCGTAAATCATCTCAGCCCTCCACCGATTGACGGTTCAATTGATTGCAGCGGTAGAAATTTAGCTTATCGATGCCACCCAAGGAAGAAGAATTGGAAAAAATCCTCCTTACCTACAGAAGCACTAAATTCTCGAGTGACTTTGGTTTCAACTACGATGGAGACAGCTCTACACCCAAGAACAGCACAGGATTTATCAGTCACGCAAGCCATCTGTTTATCTTCCGCGATGAGGATATTTCAACGCTTGAGAGCAATCTCGATGGAAAGATAGTGAAGTATGATCCATATATTCAATGCGTCGTGCTTCTCTTACCTATCTGTCCAGGAATCTAAGCTTGCCCGTATGGCTTGAAAGTGTGTCAAAGCTTGCCACGAGATCCTAACCTACTTTTGACGCTTCTTGCAGCTCAAGCACGCTCCGATCTTCTTTCTCAGCTCAAGTCTTGTCTCAATAGTCCTCCACACGGAGAAAATTGGTCTACCAATAAGATAGACCATACGTATTTCCCTACCGTGCCTACTGATCCTTGTGTCACAGTGAAAGCCGAGACCAGTTGGTGCAACGCCTTATCCAGTGCTTTTCATGGCGTTTCGTTGCGATGCATATATTACTTTGGTGTGAGTCGCAGTGCAAGGTCTGAGTATCTCCAGTCCACTGAATCAGTACAAACATAGGTTTTTTATGAGACACCTGCTGCAAGAGATATAGTCTTCAACGATCTCATTTTGCAGTTGTGTAATTCTGGCAAGAGGTTACTCACAAAGGTATGGATTACTATTCCTTATTCGGCACCCATATTTTATCTCATCAAATGAGTGAATCTTGTAGCCCATTGATGTTTCTAGTCCACCAACTAAGACCGACGTGGACAACGTCCTTCTTGTAGCATGTGATACAAGATTCTTAGGAGAGTTCCAATTTCCGTTTGAAGGAACCAACAGTCATCCGGAAGATAAATCTGATACCTCCCCCACCTATGCCTGCAAAGCACATTTTGATGCGGAAACCCCCACGAATGATTCAATTGCACAGTTTGTTGACCAGAGTATATTGACGTCTGACCATTACCTTGCCATATACATATCCTTTACTGACGCTTGTCACTTGTAGGTCATTGAAGATTCCAGAGTGGCCTGGTGGTGAGCATCTCCCTCTCCTTCCACATAGTTCTCACTGATGCTATAGGACACCGAAGAAAATTCACTTCACCAGAATATCCGTGATGATCTAGTGAAACAAGTCAACTCATGTTTGGCTGTAAATACATCTTTGAATGAGTGGCGTGTTCAGGTGCTGGATACAATATACCAGTACTCCGACAGCGCGCGCGATCCACTCGCCACCAAAGCTGTTTTTATCTTCATGAATGCATCGCTGACTGAGCCCTCGCAAAACAACGTTACAGTGAAGACGAATCTTGTCTATTATGCCGGGGTGCGCTGCCAATGTCTGATTTTCTCTGATTGGATAGCTACTGACATATGATCGTTGTTAGATGTATTACAATAGGCTGCAACCGCAATGGTGAACGTTGACGATGAGATTTACAAGGGAATCATATCCCATTTCGCATTACTGTATCATTGTAGCCCGATATTCACAAACACGTTACGGGCCAAACTTGTAGTTTGTTGCATATTTTCTAAACACCATCATCGGCTGATTTCAAAGATATCGACATTGATTTATATGTATCCTTGACCTCGACCTCGACAGGTGCAAAGACCGTGACTCAAGACCCAATGTACAGTCTCATGTAGCAAGCGCCACAAACCCTGGGCAAACAGTCGTAACAGCCCGAAGACAACACCATTTTTATCAGTTAACGTTCACTCAGAATTGGCTACGTGAGTAACTACAGACCTAGTGAACGTCCCCCCCCCGGAGAACTCAGAGCGGTGGTTCTTTTAAGGTGAATTCAGTGAGCTATGGCCAGTAATTGGCTAAGGATACACTGTAAAGATTGAAAAAAAGGTTTAAACAACCTCACATCTTCTATCATATGGCAATGTTCATAGTAAAATACATATCCCAGTTGCAGATAGAAATCTGTGCAATCGTAATGAGTCAGATCATATCTCACCATACATTGGTGGAGGCTTGTCTGTCAACTCTCTTGCCCAATCCGAATTCAACTGACTTTCCAAGTGCAGTATGTGCGCCACCATCCTGTGTATAGTATGCTGCGAAAGCGGACGAAATCAAATTCCGCCATTTTGCCCTTTCTTGACCGATTCTTGACACTCTCCCGAGCATTCCGTAACTTTGAGTGTGATATGTGAGTCTGTGTACCAGTAATGCCGGTAAGCACGTCTAACTCCTGATATTGATAAGTCGTCTCGCTTACACCATCTGCACTTCCGATTGGCACTACTTCTGGAGAAACCGACATAATCCCCTGTTAAGAAGTTATTGAGGTCCGCTTCAGCCTGGCTATCCCCGAACGGTTCAATAGTCACTGCATTCTGTGCATGTACTAGATGTAAAGAATATCTGTTCAAGAAGCAATCAACATCTGAAAGATCTCCAGTACTTACCGGCGGGGAAACGAGAGCTGTAAAAAAGAGGGTAATCACTGGTGTAAAAAAAATAGGATAGTAGATGATTGGTAAAAATAAAATTGAAAAAGAAAAAGAAAACAAAGTGACTTTGAGAACACCAGGTTCAAAGGAAAACTAGTGATGCACCCGCGCTCAGGCTTTAAGTAGCCCAGAAATAATGGTATCCGCAGGTTTTCGTTTTAATACCTGTACTCAGGATATCTACATATTCATTTAATGTCAGTCTCTGCCGTTAAGCGGGTCCAACGATAAGGAGTGGATCACTATCGCGGCACGCTATAATATACTCTTGAGTAAGTATGCCTTCTCTGGCTGTGATGGTATTACGAGGCCGACTGAAAGGAGGAATCGTCCTTACTTATTCCCCTCGCTTAGCGCATTGTGTGGAAACCCATTTGGTATATCAAAATCTTGTCACGTTCAGTTTTGTTGCTTCACAGATTCACACATCTCGGCAACTCGGCATACATCAGCTTTGAATTGGAGGCCTCGTACCTGCCGCACAAAGTGACGGCCCTATTCCTTCATGACTATGCCTGGCTTGGTTTGCAAGACGAGATTTACTTATAATGCCACAGCTGACCCTTCCATGATTTTTCAATACCGACACCCTACTACCTCATCCATAAGTCAAAATGAGGGATGTGGACCACCCCGAGTATGGCAAGAACGAGGCCGGTTATGAAAGCTATGGGCGGCCGGGCCATGGCCCATCAACCGACGTCGGGCTGTGCAAGCGTGAGGGTCAACTGATTATCTCCAAACACAACCTCTCGAGACAATTTCACGTGCTTTCTTCAACCATGAAATGAGCATTGAACTTGTCAAGAGGGGGTTCTGGCGCTGGTGACGTGCTCTGCGCTCCCACTTGTTTCTTCTTTTGCGACAGCCATGAAGGAGTTCACATTCGAGCAAGTAAATGAGGCAAGTTTAATACCCTTCTTTCCACATGTGTCTGCGTACTCATCTGCTGTCCCCCTTCAGCACAACAAGGAGAATGACCTTGTAAGTCTCGTTTCAGTCTATTTCGACAGGTCGACTTACAACAGAAGGTTTCTAGTGGATCGTCATTGATTCCAAAGTCTACGATTTGTCACGGTTTGCAGCTTTGCATCAGCTAGTGGTATCAGTGTCCTACTTGCGAAGGGTGTCGGTATGTGTTCATATATGCTATCCGAATTCATCACATAGCTCAATGTCAGCATCTATACTCTAACAAAACATAGCTGGAAAAGACGCAACAAACATATTCTACGGTCTTCATCGTCAAGAGGTATTATTACGACCTCAATACACGCGTCTCGTGATAGGGAAAGTTAAAGGCGAGGAAGAGACGATCAAGATACCTCCCCCTGGCACGATCTCGAAAGTCCCTTATGCAGAAGCGACGTGGTTGGTAGATGGGTTTCACAGTCCCTATTTCAAAGAAAGAGAGCCATCGCACATTTCACAAGGCGACCCGGATATTTTTCGAGGAAGTTATCCGGCCTGAAGCTCTGAGATGTGAAGAGAATGGAAAGAGGATATCACAAGAGGTTGTAGACAAGCTTAGGTGCGCTCATTAGCTCTTTTGAACGTGGATGTATGCGCTCATTAATGGCTGTTCCAGCGAGATGCAAGTCACCGCTATGCGTATGGGGCCCGGAAAGCACTTGCAGGGTCGTAAATTGATGGGCGGGACTGTCAAACCCGAGGAATTCGATTACTTCCACGAGGTAACTTGTTCTCTTCAATTCCATGTTTGAACCTACTCAGATACACCTTTTTACAGTATATTATCAATTCCGAAATGTCGAGATTTGGGACGAGGGGATTTATGGATGGAATGTTGAATGGCGCTGTCATTTCTCTTCCGCCTGTTTTAAAATATGCGTCCCCAGAGTTGTACAATAAGGTGGTTCCGGAAGTGCGTACTTTGACCCGATCCTCGACGGTCTTATCCATCCTTCTTCTTTCTTAATGGTCTCTTTAGGTTCTATCGGGGAAAAAGTTCATTTCGCTCGCTATCACAGAAGCCTTTGCTGGAAGCGACGTTAGCGGTCTTCAAACAACCGCTATTCGAGAAGGAGATTATTGGATCGTTAACGGGACTAAGAAGTGTGTTCTTTGGTTCTCTTGTTTCTTTAGTGATGATATCTAACTAATGTGATACAGATGGATCACGAATGGGACGTTCTCGGATTACTTCACCGTGGGTTGTCAAAC
Source organism: Dendrothele bispora CBS 962.96 (assembly GCA_004369135.1). Taxonomy (NCBI): domain Eukaryota; kingdom Fungi; phylum Basidiomycota; class Agaricomycetes; order Agaricales; genus Dendrothele; species Dendrothele bispora. The sequence continues at coordinate 42,322 of ML179270.1, read as the reverse complement.
GGACGTAAGTATCTTGGCATATATCCACCCCGGCGCGACTTAAAATCATTTTTCTCGTACTTTTACGCTTATATGTTCTCAGCAAGGTCTCACCGTTCTTCTAATCGAACGTACCGAGGGCGTCAATACTAAAGCCATCAAGACGGCGTATTCGTCTACCGCCGGTACCGCCTATGTCACGTTCGATAACGTTCGGGTGCCTGTTGGTAATACGCTAGGGAAAGTGAACAAGGGCTTGTCTGTGATTTTGAGTAACTTCAATCATGAGAGATGGGTGATTATATGTATGGCGTTGGGTGCACAGCGAGTGGTGGTTGAAGAGTGTATGAAGTGAGTTTTTTCTGATCTATATGACAATGTTCTATTGCCACCCTCTTTTTGGTCAGTGGATTGATCAATGATAATCGCTTACTTGTTGGGAATTACGAATAGATGGGCCACTCAACGTGTGGTGTTTGGGAAACCGCTTTCTTCGCAGGCCGTTATTAGGTCCAAGCTTGCGAAAATGATTTCGAGGGTCGAAGCGTGTCAGAATTGGTTGGATTTGATAACTCATCAGATGAATAATGTAAGTATTAGCCATCCGCGGTACCTCCTCGTCGACACTGTTTATACACATTCTAATTGACTATATGCTCTTATTTTCCTAGATGACACACGAACAGGTTTCGGATAAATTGGCTGGGCAGATTGCGTTGTGTAAACAGTGAGTCTGAAGATGGATATCAAGTTTATTCGCTCAATCAAGTCCGTGCCGAAAATTTCCAGGTTTGTTACGAAGTGTGCTAGAGAGACGGCAGAAGGTTCATTCAACTTTTTTTCTGGTTTCTTAAAACTGTTAATGTCTTACAAAATACATAGATGCTACACAAGTTTTTGGAGGCCGAGCCTTGACAACGAGTGGGATGGGAAAGGTGATTGAGAACGTGAGTCCTATTTATTCTGATCATGATCTGGGTGTAGTTAGTCTATGATTAAAATCGTGAATTCACTGACCAAATTGCTAGTATCATCGAACGTCGGGTTATGATTCGAGTGAGTACTTGGACTTCCCTCTTTCTTTCCTTCTCTTCCTTTTCTGGATTCTGATATTTGACGAAACAACGTTGATTGACCTATTTTTATGTCTGTTTCTATACTTGTCATCAGTTCTTGGAGGCGCGGAGGATATTATGAGAGACCTTGGTGTGCGACAGGCAATGAAGAAGATGCCTAAGAACGCACGCTTGTGATTCGACAAGTCTCCCAGATTATTAATAACAAAGATTGATGAAACTTGAGCGCTTGAGCTAGAAAGTAGAAGTCGAAATTCGGAGTGTTCGGACCACATTGACTACTGTATATTTTGGAGCCTGTGTGGGGTTTCATTTGACTTGCAAATTGTGTACATAGTAACATGGAGCCATTTTTGTAGAAGCTGTGTAACGATATTCAAAGTTCACAACTGGATGTCAATTCTATCTTTTCTGTTCCCATCTTCAATTCTTTCTGCTTATTTCTGGGCGAAGAGAACAAGATGTGGAGCTTGAGTGCTTGATCAGTTGTTCTCTTCTTCGTGAACTTCACCTCTTCAGAACTAAAAACACGTCATGAAAGTAAAAGATCATAAGCATAGGATCATTTGATATGGTCCTATATCAACAGCTTCTTCTTTAGCTCATGATCTCTCGCACACTTGCTCCCTGGTGTGTTTTCCGTGGGAAGATATAAACTGCTGTAGAAATGTGGAGGATGTGTAGTTGCTCATAAGTAGTAGCATTATTTTACTGAGGTTCAAGAACTGGTTAACACTGGGATCTTAGGTAATAGACTCCTAACTCTCCTGCTGAAGAGCTCAATTGAGCCACTCTTATCGTAACAATAATCATTTGTGGGGTGCTAACAGATCACAGACCGGATCATAATCAATGATTCTTGATTCAGAAGCGTATTTACCTCCAGAGATGCAATGCCATTTCACGTGAATAGGGCACCTAGGTATCTACTCAATTTGTGACTTTGGTTCTCATGAGACTAGTTCAACTGACCAGGTGACATTGGGGTATAAAGAAGCCCTCTATCATTGGCTATAGAATGCAAGACCAAGTCCCGACTCACCTCCACTATGGCTCTTGTTACTGTCGTGGTAATTCTGACCACTTTGACAATCTATCTAAAGGCCTTCTCGTCGGTTCAAGATCAAAGGAGAAGCTCCCCCCTGGTCCTCATAAACTGCCGTTCTTCGGGAATCTATTTCAGCTTCCCAAAACTCGTGAATATTTGACATACCAAAAATGGAGTAATCAATACGGTATAACCTCTGTTCGAGCCATATCCTCAATTTCTTGTTGAAAAAGTGAATTAGGATCAGACATCATTCACCTGTCCATTTTGGGCCAGTCATTAATCATCCTCAACTCTTCTGAGGCAGTCTCTGATCTCCTTGAACAAAGGTCTCTTATATATTCTGGAAGGTAGAGATCATATACCTTGTTTAAAGATTATCTCATTGTTAACAATCCTGGTAGACCCAATTTAGTCATGTTAAATGAGCTGTAGGTCATATGTCCCTTTAAAAAATCAAATCTCAAATGTACACTAGTATGGGATGGAAGTGGGCTTTCCCCTTTTTACCATATGGTAGGGTTGAAACCTTAACAAATTGTGACATGTTCATTCATTGGTATTTAGGAAAACAATGGAAAGAGCAACGCAAAGTATTTCATCGAGAATTCAATCCAGATGCTGTAGCTAGATTCAGGAACCATGAGACTGAAGCCTGTATGACTCTCATTGGTAACCTGCAACAATCACCAAATAGATTTATTGAGCATATCAGACAGTGAGCATCTGGAGTAGCTTTGAATGCCATAGTCTAATATTCTGGTGAATTAGCTTCTCAGGGCAACTAATTTTGAAGATTGCCTATGGGATTTCAGTCCAGACACCTCATGATCAAGAAATCTTAATTTCCGAAAGATCAGTCGAGTCAATTTCTTTGGCAACAACTCCGGGGCAATTTTTTGTTGATTCAATTCCACTATGTGTGCCTTCGCCTTGTCTGAGAATCTTCATTCTAAATCTGTGTGACAGTGCAATATGTACCATCATGGTTTCCTCTGGCTGGGTTCAAACGAATGGCAATCAGATGCAGTGAAGATTCAACATGGATAAGAAATGAACTCTTCCAAAAAGTCAAACTTCAACTGGTAACTGCATTTAACTAGTCCCTAAAACGTCAATAATCTATAAAGGTATATTCACAGGAGAGTGGATTGTTTGAATCTTCTGTGACCTCCCGAGGCCTCAAGAATATTTCAGAAAGCCAAGATGCAACATATCTTCAGGGTGTTTTGAAGGATGTTACTGGATCAATGTATATAGGTCAGTTCCTACAGCAGCCATTGCAATGGAATTACTAATGTGTAATTCAGCTGGGGCCGATACAGTAATTTACTTTCTCTTTCTGGGTCCTGTGCAATCTAAGAGATATTCATTAGACAACTTCATCCTTAGTGTCATTTATTTTAGAAATGGCACGACACCCAAATGTTCAGCAAAAAGCTTATGAGGAGATATGTTGTAAAACTGGGACTGAGAGGTTGCCAACACTCTCAGACAAGTCAGATCTTCCATATATTACAGCGATTTTAATGGAGGTTCTTCGCCGTCACCCTGTAGCCCCTTGCAGTGAGTCCAAAAACCTTGCACATCTTGATTTATGATCTTAATGTACATTAGATGCTCCACACGTATTAACGGAACAAGATCACTATAAGGAATTTATGCTGCCTGCCAATTCCATTGTCCTTGTGAACACTTGGTGATTTTATGTCAAAATTAGTGTGATTGAATCCCTAATAATTTCATTCCCATGTCCATAGGGCAATTTTGCACAATCCAAGTAACACCGTTTTTTTGTCCTCCTAAATGAAAGATATGCTAAGAAAATATTAGATATCTATTCTGATCCCCTTCAATTTGATCCTGACCGCTTCGTCAAGGACGGGCAGCTTTTAGATGGCCACAAACATCCGATTACAGCTTGTTTCGGATATGGGCGACGTATTTGTCCAGGTGAGAAATTGCTCAAGCTGTTCTTGTTCAATCAATTGAATAGGTACTGAAGGAAGGTATATGGCACTTGAATCGATGTGGATCGCAATTGCATTCATTATCGCAAAGTTCAAGATTGAGCCAAGTCGTAATCCAGACGGGTCTATAGTCGAAATTACCGGAGAAAGTACCTCTGGGATTATTACGTGAACATCTTGTCCTGTTCTGCTAATTGATTGCCAAACTTACAGATAATACTTATGACAGGCGTCCTAAGCCATTTGAATGTAGCATCAAATCTCGACAAGAGTATGCAGAATCCTGAGTCAAAATGCCAGGTGAGTGTATTAGTACTCGACTTTTGTCGTGTCCGATTTGATCTTCCTTTTCCATTCGTTTTGAATCCATTCCAAATCCTAAAATTACTAGTTCCATTCTCTTTAATCGACATTTCAACATCTTGACATCGACTAACGTTTTGAATCCTTTAGACTCTCCGTTCTCCCACAATGTTCAATGGTGACATTCTCCAAAAGAACATATCTCAAGTAGATCTTATCTAAATATTCTCAGTCCAGTCTGCAGTTTTGGTGAACAGAAATTGTAACTCATGTCTTTCAATCACGCTCAATGATATCCGTCTATAATTCAAAGTCATCCGAAGAAGATACAAAGCTTCGACCACAGAAAGGCACATATTCTCAGCAAAATTCGGAGTAAGAAAATCATAGCACTCCACGATAAGAATGTCAACAATGTACCATTTCCAAAACAATATGTAAACTGGATCAGTCCTGGATCGGTGTTTTCCTCTGATATAGCAGCCAGCATCGTTTGACATCCCGGGACATAGGAGGAAATATACAATTCTGCCAGTACAGATATAAGTTTTTACAGGATGATGTTAGTGAGCAAGTACTCAGATTTAAACATTAGAGCAGTACTTACCTGAAAATCCTCCTACTAACAAAAAAGTGTAACAGGATGCCAATAATTGAAAAGGTAATGATAAGAATTCCTCGGCCACAAATGGGGGCAGGCTTCTGTATATCGGAACAGTTGTTCTTATGAGGATGGGAATGGTCTTGACAGAACAGCGCCATGTGATTCTGATTGCGGTAAGGATGAAATAAGGAACAAAAAATGGAACAGCGAAGGCTAAAACCACTTTCAGCATGGTGACTGCGCCCTCATCCGATGCAGGGAGGATAGCGTAAAACAATACTATCAATGAAGATATTAGTTCCATGACTTGAGTGTTCATTCCAATAATTGATGGAAACTTACAGAACAGAAATACATAAAAAGCTGATATTACTAATGCTAGCACGACGACATCAACAAAGAGAGAAAAGATATCCTCTGGGTCGAGAATTTCGACATCAAAAAACCACTGAGCCGAAGGAGAATGAGTGCCTTCCCAGAGGCTCATCCAATAGGAGCTAGAATAAGTACAGTCGATGAATTGCAATGGCAACGTGTTAAATAGAGAAAACGACGAGGGAGGCTTACACTGGGTACCAGAGAACACTCAGAACCAAATCAAGCGTTGTCGGTCCCGTCGTCTGACCTTGATAGGTTTCGATGATTTTCCACAGAGCGAAGGCCACTGGGACAATCGTATTGATCAATCTCCACCATGTTATCTTGATATGTGTCTCCGAGTGCGACGTTCTACGTGTTTCTTCGAGAAATAACGACTCGCGATCACTCCCGTTTTCGTGATTATCAATGGTACGACTGAGATCCCTGCCATATTTGAGAGTCAGGATTACAATGAGATTAAGAAGGGGGAGAAATTTCACGGATTGTGGCGGTTTCTTGTCCCTGTCTCCATAAGTTCGAAAAATTCAGTAGGCCTCCTTTCACCAGAATTACGGTGGCTCATCTAAATGCAACGCTTGTGGGATGTCTTTCTCGCTAACAGTTTGAGCTTTGGGTTCATTTTATATGGCAAGCAGGCACTTACTGTCATTGGACATTCTGTCAACTCGTTGACAGATGGAAGCCGGTCAGGGGCACTGGTATTTGCTGCGCTTCTGAGTATTTATTTAGTAGGCACATCATTCGAACTGCTGTATGGGAACGGCAGCAGGAGATATCCAAGAGTCCCAGTCTTTCTAAAGCATATTAGTGTTTTACTTGGAGTATCACAAGGAACGAGGAAAAGTGGGCCAACGCACGTTTGTGATTACCAGACCGGGAAAGTCGTCGCCTTCCGATCCAAATAGGACCACATCGGTGACCGACCGAGGCGAAAGCTGCAGCTGCATGTAAAGACGAACAATCCCTCCTCCTCCTGTCAGTCGGCCTGGTAATGGAAAACAAGACTTTAGCTGGTCATGCATTCATGCGCCGTCCATGTAACAGATATTTAGTCTCATAACTTTAAGCGTCACGACTGACGCGGACGCGCGCGCGAGGCTGCACCTCTCACATCCAACCTTCAAGATGCCTCAAGTCCCTCGACCGTAACACCTTCTCAGAACTAGCAGGTATGTAGATGGATATCATCTCATCGTGTTTTCACAGGATTTCGGAAGCTGACCCACCTTCGATGACAAAAGGCGGTGCATACGTAGCATCTGCTGTTTCACCTATTAGTATAAACGTCCGTCGGCGCCGGCGACGCTGACCCGACCTAATTCCCCCCCACCCTCCTCTGGGTCTGCGAGAATATGAGGGACAGATTAACGGCTCCTTCGGTGCGTATCCACACAAACACTAATGACGACTCACTCTCACTGGTTGCGTCTGCAGGGAGGAAACCGGGAAAGTCATGAAATGTCGCGAGTCACAGACAATGGGAGAAATACTTCGACCTCTTTGCATCAATTCTTGACCGAGGTACGTGGGCTGACTTGCTGAATCAAACCCGTTCAGAACCTTTAAACCCTGAACCCAGATAACCTCCGTGCAAACTAGCATTTCGCAGTTGGATTCTAACATTCGGACTATCTCGACTCTTCACACTCGTTCCCTCAACACCGACATATCAGGCTCTGGAGAATCGAAAACTGCTCTCGCCGCGTCGCTGGACAACTTGACAACGGAAACGTCATCTCTAATCGGCTCGATAAAGCAGAAAATACAGAGACTAGGAGATGAGACCACAGAGTTAGCCAGGAACGGGAAGATACAGCGGACCGAGGTTGACTTGAGACGGGATCATGTGAGTAACTTGCTGCGTTGTGTCCGAGAATAACATTGACGGCTCACTGTTCGTGTCGCTTAGTTGAACAGGATACGCTCTAAATTTACGGGTGCAATACAGGAATTCCAAAGTGTCGAACGAGATTTCAAGTCCAAATCCAAGGAGAGGGCGGTTAGGCAATATAAAATTGGTATTTCGACTCGGCTCTCATAACCATGTCTCGTGTTGACCAGCTTTTTAGTTAAACCTGACGCTACGCCAGAAGAAATTAGAGAGGTGACCTCTGGAGATCTAGGAACTGGCACGATTTTCGCTGAAGCGGTGTGTTTTCAATCAATTGTGTTGTCGGCAGCTCGGTCTTATTAAAGTTTCGACCATTAGACTCTGGCATCATCGAACCGTTACGCTGAGACGCGATCAGCATACCGGGAGGTTCAGGAGCGTCAGGAAGAGCTTAAGAAGATCGAAAGAACTTTAGCCGAACTAGCACAGCTGTATCAAGACGTAAGTGCAGAGCTTTTTAATCAGCCTGACTTTTTTGGTCCTAGATCATTGATATTGATCTCATCTTTTTACGGCTAAACAGATGTCCATTTTAATCCAACAGCAAGACGAAGCTATAGTCTCCATCGAAAACACCGCTGCTGATGTCGAGAAAACCGTCGAGAAAGGACTAGAGCACACTGAGAAAGCGGTCGACCACGGTAAGTGTATAGATTCCTGCTCCCTTGTTGTTTGAATTCATAAACGAGTCTGTTTCGTCTATTAAAGCTCGTCGTGCCCGTCGTTTGCGAATAATATTTTTCTGGATTTGCGTCGTTATCATCCTTATAATTGGACTAGCTGTAGGATTGAGTATTGGTCTTAAAAATTAATTGAGAAAGTAAGGGATTCTAGACTGATAGCATAATATTCAGGTATGAAATTGCCATTAAGTACTAGAAATAGTAGGGATATCGTATTTTTATTTAAGTACTGATGTACATCTATACGACTCTTGATTAATTTCAAAGGGTATCCATGACTGGGGGGTATGGCCGCAAGCGGCGAGGGCCGAACCTTTCTCTAATTTATACTAGACAATTGTCGTTATCACTAGGTGGAATTCTTACATTGGAATAATACCATGACAGTCGCTCCCTTGCATACTCCATAGTCCTCAAGCTCCACTGGTCAGTCCTCTCTATCTCTTTGCGTAGTTCTTCGGAAATGTGATTCTTGATCCTATTAAGATGGAAAGGCCGCAGGATGCAAAGTCCCTTCAATGAGCGCACCCGAGACAACATAACATATGCACTTTGAATAGACCGGCAACTGGCCAAATCAATACAAGCTACATTCAAAGAGCGGCCTTGTGAGTTATGTGAAGTAAATGCAAAAGCAGATATCAATGGTAATTGGGATCTTGTCGCAGTGTATACTCTGTCAGAGTTTGGAAGACTGAACTTGAATGTCTGTGTGATTGGCCTCAAAATGACTCGATTGGGATGGTTCTTATCTTTGCCTATGTATCCAGAGAAGTCAACTGTTGCAGATATGGCATACCTTTTACCTCCACGAACTTCATAAGTAATGGAAACTAATTTTCCAAGACTGCCCTTTGACAATCCCAGTTCAGTTGCAATGTTTTCGGTTCCAAAGACAGGCATTCCTGGGATGTATGGAACTTTTCCACCGAGGTCTTGAGCCTGTTTTACTGGTACCCTCTACGCCGACTCAGCGGCCACTCCTTTGATTTCCACCTTATGTTGTCCACGGCCACGTGTATCTGTTGAGTAATAAACGTGAAATTCTTGACCTGTAGCTTCTGAAAATGCTTTTGCTGCCTGGTAGTTGTGAGCATCTCGTGCTGCGTTTGTGTATGTGATCAACGGACATGCATTTTTGGGGTCAGTAATCCATCTTGATACATTGACCAGGTCCTTCGTTTCCTGTGTACATATTTCATTACTCAGAACATACTGATCAAGAAGATCTTTGTCTGCTTGTGTACAAGTACCCATGCGCAGTCGGCTCAATAGGTCTATCAGTATAGCATCACCTTTCTGTCTCATAATTTCCGTCAAAGTTACCACTTGGTTTATTTGATACCATGCCTGGATGCCTTTGATTTTGTACTGAGTACTATCATTTAGTGCATTCAATCGATCAGATTGATAACATCGGACTAATTCCCGATCAAATGGAGGTGAGGAACCAGGAGGTGGCAGTTGAGCAGGATCACCACACATTACCACATTCAAGCGTCCAAATGGATATTCAGTTGTTCCTTTTGCGAGTGAACAGTACTCTGAGAGGAGACTCATGTCTTTTGGACCCATGAAGTAAATTTCATCAACAACCAAAGTTCTCAAAGGGGCGAATCGCTTTTCAAGCTCACCCCGCACTTTGAGCCCAGCAGTAGTATCTGCTCGCATTGTAGACCGTTTAACACAGAGAGCTGCCTCTGCATGAATAGTACAGCCTCCTATGTCACTTGCAACAACACCTGTTGGTGCTGTAAGTCGAAATTCCTCAAGACAATCAAGTCCTTTGTGAAAGTCTGTCCATGCTTTGAATATCTGTGACTTTCCTGTCCCTCCTGGACCTGTAACTAGTAGCCGTAATGGCTCTTGGGGGATGTCTGTCTCTGTTTGTTGCCCTACATTGTCAGCCAATAGCAGGAAAGCAAGTATCTGAAGTTCATTCAATTGATATTTCTGTATCATGACAATTGCAAGTTTCTGATATGGTCTGAGCACGTTCCAGGATGACTGATCTGGATTGTAGCGTAAATATAGTAATTTAGTACGTTCTATTTCACAGTCCAAATCAGTTATAAATGATAAGGGAACCAGATCATTCTGACAGCGGTGATGCTGATGGCGCTGGTTTTTTTCTGCTGCTGCTTTGGAACGAGCTTTTATCAAAGCCTCTTTTGCCCTTGCAATGTCATCAATGGATTTATCTGCTGCTTCTCTATCCATCTCTGTTGCTTCTGTTGAGGTTCCAAATTCAAAATCCCATGGCACAGGCGTATATTGACTGTAGAAACCTTCTTTTCTTGTGGCTTGAATTATACTCAATACATCTTGTGGTAATTCATCATAA
>ML179270.1:0-18342 GCA_004369135.1 Dendrothele bispora CBS 962.96 | reverse complement strand
AAGCGCTACACGGGATGAAGGGGGCTATCGAAGGTATGGGGAGTGGAAGGAAAGTCGTGGCAGGGAAGTCGAGGAAGGAGCGGTGAGCTGGCATTTGAGTCAAAGGTCCGGTCCGGTCCTAGCGGAAATGGATAAATTTAGTAGTGGCTACTATATATGGTACTCGTGAGAATAGTTTAGTGCCAACTTCCTCCAGACAGAACTTCGTGTAAGGAGCCAAACCTAAAGGTTCGGCAATGAGCGGACCGTTACTATTTAGATATTTACTATTTAAACGGACTGCGAACTGATCTGAGCCATATGTTCAAATCAAAACCTGAAGAGAATTTCAACCTCTCGTCGCGACTGCGGAAATCTGATGCCAATTGAGACAGTTTATGTTGGTTCAATGAAACAGTGAGATCTGTTTTATCCAAAGAATAAAATTATGAGCAAGAACACTCCGAGTCGTATGTCAAAGAATACAATAGGTTGAAACTTATAGACATGGTAGAATCTCAACCCTCACAATGATGGAAGAAACATTAGCTAGGGATGTTCTGAATCTTTGATTCTAGTCCGGATATACTGACAGAGACTGCTCATCTTCGCAATGTTGCTGTGTGGCGCTTGTGTGGCAACCATCAGCAGCTCCCAGCAGATGGTAGTATATATTGAGGTTGTGGTTTCTCAGGCTATTAGCATTTCTCTTACACCTTGCACACTTTTCTCCCTCTGAAGCCAAATGGTTGAAAAGGCATAGCAGGCTAGCCCCGCACTTAATTGATAGCCTTGGGTAAGCCGCACGTCTTTCTTGTCTGCGAGGGGAATTTTTATGGGTTGTACTGGCGGTTCAATATTGTTCTGTTTGTGCACGAATTGTTTGAAACCACCAGGTGTGCTTGGCAATGTCTCAAGTTTCTAAAACGTTTTCCTGTTTAGAATAGTTCATCAAAATAAAATGGAGGAAACACCAGTGGATGCGACTACTATAACCACTTTGAGTCTCACTCGCGTTCCAGTTCAAACTGTCATTACAACTTTAAATTTGGAAGGCCTTACCATACTAAAGTTCACGACCACGGCCGACGTGACGAGTTTTATCACAATTACAAGTACTCTGCCAGTGAAGCAGTAAGAGTTCCTTCGACCTGTGATTGGAGGATTGCTGACCCTCTTGATTAGACTGCCTACCAGCTCTAGGCATGTCTTTCCTACCAGCTCTAGGCATGTCTTTCCAACCTCTTTTCTTGCAAAGTCCTCCGAGTCACTGATGACAATTAAAATTAAATAAACGCCAAACAGCCTTCCAAATGTTGCCCAGAGTCAGCCTACGCCGAGAAAGCCTACTCCGATTGGTATCATTGTAGGATCTGTCATCGGATCCGTAGTGCTGGTAATTCTTATATTGATAGGAGTCATATTTTACCGCAAACGCATGCTTAAGAAGAGAAGCCATATAGACAATACAAAAAGTGCGTAGATCTCCCAGTTGTTGATTCTAAAGATGCGCATCAGAATGTTCCGCTTTCCAGACGTCAGGGACCAAATTGTCTACCCCTATGACTTGAAGCACGAATCAGCTCGTTTCCACTCAGTGTCACTTAATCAGCGAGCCATACCATCTCTAAATGGCTTAGATGCTAAGCACCAGCCAGCAGAAGTCAATGATCCTCAGGACGTTGGATCACTGGTAACAGCCCACACAAGAAACCACTCAGAGACTCGCCCCATCTCTGGGTCATCGGTTCGATACTCCGAGTCTCTGCACGACTCGGCCCGAGACCAATCTGTGATTGGAAGCACGTCAACAGCCACAGTACGCCAGATGCAGCTTCAAGAAGAGGCCGATGATTTACGACAACAAGTGCGACAGCTGCAACAGACAGTTGATACATCTAATGATGATATGCAAGGGATGCAGGTTGCTATGCGCAGGATGATGGAACACATACTCAGCTTGGAAAGTCAGTTGAACTCAGATTGGGCAAGAGGGTTGACAGACGAGCCTCCACCGATGTACGGTGAAGTATAACCTGATCTGATATGACTGTAAGAATTTCTATCTACAACTTGAACTGGGACACGTATTTAGCTACGAACATTGCCATATGATAGAGAATGTGAGGCTGTTTAATCCCTTGTTTGAATCTTTAGAAGGTATCCTTTACCAATTCCTAGCAACAGCTCACTGAAATGATATACCTTAAAAGAACCACCGCTCTGAGACTAGATACAATCCAGGCAAACCTCTCCATCTGGGCAACAACAAGTCTCCCCGTTAGTTCCGACGAAACAGTGAGATCTTTTTTGTGTATGATGCATAAATCATCGGGGAAAACTTAAATCATAAATACTCGCCCTGAGGGACAGCAGCCTCCGTCTAAAAGTCCAAGTCCATATGTCAATCACCTACTGGAGCAACACCTTTCTCCTGGACTGCAACAGCCTTTTCTTTGACATGCAAACTTATTTTTAGGACAGCAACCGACTGTACGTACGGGCATTTGTTGTTATCAAATTCCGAAAACTGTGTTTGTCCAAAATTTACTACCATTACCAATGCAAAATAGACCGGCTACATCAGACGCATTTCATCCGAGTCCTTACTTGACTTACCATTTGCACAACAGTCTCCGCTAAGTTTGCGTTTTCACAGAGTTTCTGAAGCTGACCCACTGCTGTTCCACCTATCAGTATAAACATCCGACGGCGCCGGCGACGCTGACCCGACTGGGTCTGCGGGAATATGAGGGACAAGATTGAATGCTCCCTCGGTGCGTATTCATGCAAATAGTAATGACGAGTCATCCTCACTGTTTGCGTCTGCAGGGAGGAAACCGGGAAAATCATGACTCGCTGAATCATAAGTAACTCTTTGAACCCCAGATAACCTCCGTGTAAACTAGCATTTTGCAGTTGGATTCAAACATTCGGACCATCTCGACTCTTCGCACTCGCTCCCTCAACACCGACGTATCAGGTTCTAAAGAGTCGAAAGCTGCTCTTGCTGCGTCGCTGGACAAATTGACAACGGAAACGACATCCTTAACCGGCTCGATAAAGCAGAAAATACATAGACTAGTCGGAGACCACAGATTAGCCAGGAACGGGAAGATACAGCGGACCGAGATTGACTTGAGACGGGATCATGTGAGTAACTTGCTGCGTCGTGTCCGAAATAGCATTGACGGCTCACTGCTCGTGTCGTTTAGTTGAACAGGATACGCTCCAAATTTACGGGTGCAATACAGGAATTCCAAAGTGTCGAACGAGATTTCAAGTCCAAATTCAAGGAGAGGGCGGTTAATAGACAGTATAAAATCGGTATGTCAGCTCGGCTCTCATAACCATGTCTCGTGTTGACCAGCTTTTTAGTTAAACCTGACGCTACGCCAGAAGAAATTAGAGAGGTGACCTCTGGAGATCTAGGAACTGGCACGATTTTTGCTGAAGCGGTGTGTTTCCAATTAATTGTGTTGTCGGTAGCTCTCTCTTATTAAACTTTCGACCATTAGACTCTGGCATCATCGAACCGTTACGCTGAGACGCGATCAGCATACCGGGAGGCTCAGGAGCGTCAGGAAGAGCTTAAGAAGATTGAAAGAACTTTAGCCGAACTAGCACAGCTGTATCAAGACGTAAGTGCAGAGCTTTTTAATCAGCCTGACATTCTTTGGTCATTAGATCATTGATATTGATCTCATCTTTTACGGTCATCTTTTTACGGTCAAACAGATGTCCATTCTTATTCAGCAGCAAGACGAAGCCATAGTCTCCATCGAAAACACCGCTTCTGATGTCGAGAAAACCGTCGAGAAAGGATTAGAGCACACTGAGAACGCTGTCGACCATGGTAAGTGTATAGATTCCTGCTCCTTTGTTGTTTAAATTCACAAACGAGTCTGTTTCGTCAATTAAAGCTCGTCGTGCCTGTCGTTTGAGAATAATATTTTTCTGGATTTGCGTCGTTATCATCCTTATAATTGGACTAGCTGTAGGATTGAGTATTGGTCTTAAAAATTAATTGAGGAAGGTATTCTAGACTGATAGCATAATCGCGCACGAATTTCCATCACTAGGAAGAGTAGGGATATCGTATTTTTGTTACTGATGTACATTTATACGACTCTTTTTTTTTTTTTTTTGGTGGTACGCGTCATTGACATTTGTCAACTACATTTCCCGGATATGAGTTAACGGCAACCGACAAAGTCAGGCCCCGCCGGTACTGCGTAAGGAAGGAGGGAACAATTGAGAACCTCCGTATACCCCGGAAGGAATGCATTTACGCACACCACGTGCGCCGGCGATGCGGCTGTCCACGTGATAGTGTGGGACTCGACGGACTTTGCCGCAATACCCACTAAAACTCCCGTTAATATGGTATGCAAGGGGGGCAACGTGACCTATCGTAGCTCAATGTATGGTATTCGAACTAGGGTTGAGTGAAAAACTCGAGTTTTTGACCGGAAAAGTTTTTGACCGGTAATTAACAAGTAAATAACCGGTCAAGAACTCAGGCCAGATTTCGGAGGGTCAATAACTCATGTCACGTGGGGTACGCGTCAGAATTTTCAAGAACGCGACTCGCGAGTGGCATAAGGACTCAGGAGCAGGTACTAATATATAAGGTAATAGTAGCTTGGGCAGAGGACAATAGTGTAGAGTCTAGAGTCATTAATCCAAATTTGAACCACTACTACCAACTACATCGGCTTTTGTGTGTACTGCTAGGCTCTACTCATGCAGCACATACGTGAGCTCCTGAATGTCAATGTGGATGAACTACCTATTCCGAACGACTTTCGACAGGCCCTCTTCTCCCACAAACTTCTTCTCCCCCCCAGCTTATCGGCTCTCGAGTTACACCAAAACAATCTTGCAACTTTGCCACAACTTTGCGAAAACAAGATTAATTGGCCTAACGACGACAAGCTATTCTCCACTCGAACCCCAACTCTAAAAGACCCCAGTGCCACCACTGTCCTCCGAAATATAGAAATTCCACTTCTTGGTGATCTTCGTGCTCTTATTCCACGCATCGTCTCTGCTCAGAATGCCGGCCAGCTCTCGTTCCAATACCAGAGCCAATCGCTGGGTGTGTTGACGCTTCCGTTGTGGGTCGTGCACTATTGGTGCGCTGTTCACAACACACTTTGCCAGAAAAGTAGATGGACAGGTGGTCATGATTGGCTTATAGGCGCTCAATTCATGCCATGGATTGTCGGTCTCTTGGGTGCCGTCCCTTGGGAATGCACACTCCATCAGTCCAACCTTGGGCACAGCTATGACCTCGTTCGCTTCCTCAGTGATGAATGTCTCGGAGACACCCAGATGAACCAAATGGTGGCGGTGATTATTAACTCTTTACCAGCCGAAAACATCACTGTCAAAGATGTGTATTGGTCGAATACGCTGGTTCTAGGATATCGAAACAGGGAAACCAACGAGAAGAGCTATGCAGTACTGGATAGGACCATCAGTGCGTTGAAGGAAGGATCGTTAACAAGACTTGCCTTTCCTGTCTTTGTGGCATGGGATCCGTCTACCCCGCAACTTCCTTCACAAGACGGCGACATATCTGGAAATCACTGGGTAGCCGTTGGATTAGATTTTGCTGAGGGCTGGGTGGGCTACCGCGATTCATTGGGAAAATGCTGTCCCGTTGAGCTAAAAAATGCTATTCAGTGGCTGCTACACCAAGCAGCTCCACAGAAGGTTTTCACTTACGGCAAGCTCCCAGATTGCGGAGTACAGACAGATGGGACCTCTTGTGGTCTTTATGCTATCCAGGCGATTGCAAACTATGTCGTACCTGAGAAATACCCCATACGTAAAGGCAGAATAGTCCCTGCAGTGATGAGGAAACGATGGTTTGAGGAAATTAGCAGCTACCTGCGAAAGACCGTAAGCAATCTCAATTTACATTTGAAGAACTTTGCTAATTAGGAAAAACGACAGGATGGTGGCTTTTGTGTCCTTGGAGGAGCTGCTCCGCAGCCAAGTATGCCTGTCGACACCAGCACTACGTCAACAAAGAACAAAAAATCAAACACCCGCATTAAATCGAAACAGCTCAAGAAACCTCTACATCCTCTCTTCCAGTCGAGCCCAGCTGCGACAACTCCCCCCCATCCGAGTTCTTCTACTCCTCACCCAACGTTCACTTCATCCTCCGATCCTACCATTCCAAAAAAACGAAAACTCGACAACATGACAGCAGATGATGATGAGGACAACGGTATCAGCGATATTGATGAGCTTGATGGTTCTGAAGGAGACGGTAGTAAGCGTGCAAAACCTGGAGAGCTGGTAAAACATGCTCACCGACCGGCACCAAAAAGTACTGGTGCACCACGAGATCCTCTCATCAACGCGTTGACATGGCCCTGCTATCATGTCAAAAATCCGCTTAAGACGCTTAACAAATGTGTCGCAGACGACTGTCTTGATTACTGGGCAAATCGTCCAAAGAAACGGATTGTACGTCATGCCCGGACGTGCAAGTATCTTGATGAGAATTTGCGTGAGCTGGCAAAGACTCATGCCAAAGAGAACTATGCACCATCCACTCATACCGGAGAGTGGATCAAAAACCTGGCGATGAAGGTGAGCTGGCATTTACATTATCTAATCAATTCTTTTATCTAATCAATTCTTTCGGACCAACAGTGGATTGGCACCGTTGGACGACATCGTTTCTGTGGTTCGTGCTCAGACAGCACTGGTAATACACTGCTCGCTCGAGCCCTAATCCATCAAGAAGTCAATACAATTCTTCCATTTGCTGACATATGCCACCATTTGGATAATACGAATAAAGACATCATCAAACTTGAGTTTTTCCATGAGGTATGTTTTATCAACTAGTAATTGAGTGACTCGCTATTGAACCTTTTAATGTAGGCAGTTCAAATAATCCGTGGCTAGAGAACAGCATGGGTAACCCATGGCTACTTTTGGGGCTACCCGTACCCATACCCGTAAAAACCCAAACCCTTTTTGTGGGTATGGGTTTTTTCCATGGGTACAGTCAGTGGCAGATGGGTTACGGGTTACCCATGGATCTATGGGTTTTGAACAATTTTCTATATATTTTCGGACTGCTCTCATGCTCAAACCCACTGCTTAATGGACTAAAACATTAATTTTGTAAATAGGTTACCAACTCGGCCATCTGAGAAGTGAAAAGTAGGATTTCAAAGCTCTCTGGAAGGCTTCAGGCTTGCCCATGGGTATTATGTGTGGGTATGGGTTTGTTCGGGTTTGAAATTACAGACCCGTACCCATACCCATCATACCTATACCCGCAACCCGTACAAACCCGCCATACCCGTGCTGTTCTCTATCTGTGGCACCATTCGATGCTTTTCACAGTCTCACCTTGGCAAGTCAGAGTTGAAGATAGCGAGAAGGGAGCAGCTAACTGGTGCCGGCCTGGAAGCCATTGGCAAAACACGATTCGTCACTGTTGTTTTATCAGCCATGTCAATCCAGCGAACTTTACCAGCAATTAAGCAGGTGGTTAGTGAGGGAAAGTTTACCTTTGTGCGTTTGGTTTTGCTTTTATTTAGGACTGATGACCGATGTCTTCCGTGACTGCAGGAGTTTGCAGATTATTTTCAGGAACCAGCGACACCTGAAGGCTTCGAGTTTGACTGGAAACTCCGGCAGTTAATTCAAATTTGCTCCCCAATAGCCAAGGCTCTCGTGTGTTTGGAAGCTAACGACACAAATCCGGCTGACGCTTTTATTTTCTGGCACGCCGTCATCTTTGATATCGAACGAACACTCACAAACTCAAAAAACCGATTCCCTGAGAATGTCCGTCATCAAATCCTCTCCATTCTCAACCACCGACATAAACAACTCTTTCAATCCACTGGAAAGATGTACAATGCAGCGTATTTGAGCTGCACCGTTCTCAACCCAAGTTACTACAGATCTGACTTGCTTCGAGACCACGTTGTCGACCCCAAGAAGCCGCTCGATGAAGCCCGACTCAATCAGCTCAAGTCCAATTCAATCCATCTCCCTCAGATTTTCTGGGGTGTTTTTTGCTTCCTGGTCGAGACCGGCAGAAATGAAGTCGAACATGGTGGATTGGAATTCTTTACTCGGTGGAAGGGCAACGCAACAGAGTTCAAAGAAAGACTTAAAAACGAGTTCCTAACATATGGTCAAGGCCGTTTTCCCTTCAACCTACCTTTCGATCGTGACTGCTCCACTGCTAGTCTTATTGACTGGTGGCAGAAATGTATTGGTGAGCAGGCACAGATTCTACCGGTCGGTTTTTATTCCGCACGCTTCCCTGCAGCATTACTGATGACTTTGATCATAGCATATCGCCATAAAGCTATTCAGCATTCGTGTTAATTCAATGGCGGAGGAACGTACAGCATCTACATTTACCTGGCTAACACCGGCTGTGCGGAACCGTCTCAGCCCTGAAATGATGGCCTCGAAAACCCAGATACATCAGTTCTATGCAACTGAAGAAAAAGAAGCTGCGAAGAAGGAGGCTGCGAAGGTGAGTGTTCATTATATTGGTTTAATTCTTATCTCTCACCCAAAATCATCTTTGCTAGAGCAAAAAGTATCCCACCAAGCGCGTCAAGTTTATTGACATCAAGAACCATTTCTATAGGAAAGAAAAGAAGACTCCGGAACAGACAGCGCGCGACATGGCAACAGAAGAAGACGACGACTCTTGGCTTGATGAGACAACTGAGGTGATTCCGAGTGACCCTACGAGTCTACTTTCCGCCACGAAATTTGTTGATCCCACCTGCCCGTCCCCATATATGTCACCTATCAGAGGCCAGGCACAATCACGCATCCGGTCCGATTAGAGGGGTTTAGGTTATACTCCCGATTGATAGCTAAAGGTCTTAAATGTCCCTACAGTACTAAGTCCCTCCGTAGAAATCCTGAGGCCAGATGTCTGGCTTCCGACTCTTGCCTCATCCTAGAGTCTTTGAGTCTGCTAAATGTACTAAGTAATTGATGTAATATGAGCTCAAGTTGATGCTCTACAAGTACTATGTCGACAGCTGGAAAAAGTGTGCAAGTTACTGTTCTGAAAAGTACGTATGTAACTAAACCTCGTCCTCGATACCTAAATGCAATGCCGGCCACTGATATAACATTACCAATTATCATAAAAGTAAGTACATGCAGCATGTGTCACTGTCCTCAGTATAAAAGACACGGGCACTACGTGGCCATATGTCGGAGTCTCAATACTATTCCTCGGACATGTAACTAACGCGTTCAGACAGTCACATTTTGTCACAGTCCATATCCAAACTCCGACCATCACACCGGATAGTAACCGGATTTCACCTTACGACACGACGCGACAGTTGACGTGTTTGACGCGTCTTCCGAGGTCCGGCAGAGCATTGACAAGTTACAAGTTCAAGTTTTTCCGGACAAACAAGCTCAGGAAGATGTGTAGATGTAATGTATATATGCATGTATCAAGTTTGAAGGTGAATGAGCATTGGCCCAAATGTTTTAGGTGTCTGAACGTTGGTCCGAACTAGAAATAGTAGCACCCAAGTAACACATAACGGTGTCACTACAAGTTAGAGTGCGCAAAGCACGTAGCACTTGGACTGAAT
Source organism: Dendrothele bispora CBS 962.96 (assembly GCA_004369135.1). Lineage (NCBI taxonomy): Eukaryota > Fungi > Basidiomycota > Agaricomycetes > Agaricales > Dendrothele > Dendrothele bispora. The sequence goes on along the minus strand of ML179270.1, from coordinate 8,734 downwards.
CGTCACTTTGATTTCTGAGTAGTAGAGTGCAATATAGAACATGATTTTTCCGCTCCTTAATGTACATTGTAGTACAAGTGAGGTTTTGTTTTTATTTAGCTGGTCCTACATGCATAGTGGGTTTTCGAGTGTACCTGTATGTGCGTACACGTGCAAATTTTGTTCTTAACTTCTTATGCACCTGACTCAGATTCTCCCAGGCGTGAGATTTTTTGTCTTACACGCGAGATTTAGTCTTAACCGACGCGGAATTTTTGGCTTACATGCACGCAGATTTTTGTTCTTATGCTGCATGCACTCGATTTCGGTCTTAAGTTACAAGCAATGTGAAATCATGATTTTTATAATTGTGTATAATGTATAATATTGCTTTCTATGTGCATGCGCGCATGCAAAATTAATAAGTTCTGACACATGCAAAGTTCCGATCTAATGTACATGTTGCACTGTGCTCGAAACTACGCATGTATGTACGTATGTTTTTTTCTAATAAGCATTCATAGAGTTGAATAGCTTGGAAGTAACAGTCCTACATATGCACATGTGAAATTACAATGTGGTATGTCAGTCTTTTATACTGCACTTACATTGAGAAAACAGTCTGAAACTTACCAGCAATAATGCATCATGGGTCTTTTGAATCCTAGGCTGTAAAAAATAACTTTGTGTAAGAAATAAACACATTTAACAGTTGGGTATGATTCTACTTAATATAAGTGCAAGTGGTAAGATTGAGCTCTATATCGTACTTGTGTTCCAATCCAGTATATATATCACAATGTTCTCCTCATCATATACTTACAGCTCAAATGAAGACGAGAGATATTATATGACATCTCCGTGTTACTTCCAAGCTATTCAACTCTATGAATGCTTATTAGAGAAAAAAGCATGCATACATACATGCGTAGTTTCTAGCACAGTGCAATATGTACATTAGATCGGAACTTTGCATGTGTCAGAACTTATTGATTTTGCATGCGCGCATGCACATAGAAAACAATATTAGTATACATTATACACAACTATAAAAATCATGATTTCACATTGCTTGTAACTTAAGACCGAAATCGAGTGCATGCAGCATAAGAACAGAAATCTGCGTGCATGTAAGCCAAAAATTTGGCGTGTTAAGACAAAATCTCGCGTGTAAGGCAAAAAATCTCACGCCTGGGAGAATCTGAGTCAGGTAAGAAGTTAAGAACAAAATTCGCACGTGTACACATATACTAAGAAGAACAGGAATCTACGGGTACACTCGAAACCCACTTGCATGTAGGACCAGCTATATAAAAACAAATTCTCGCGTGTATAATGTACATTAAGGAGCAGAAAATATCATGTTCTATATTGTACTTTACTACTCAGAAATCAAAGTGACGATTCAGTCCAAGTGCCACGTGCTTTGCTCACTCTAAGTAGTGTCACCGTCATGACTCATGTGTTACTTGGGTGCTACTGTTCCTAGTCCAACGTTCGGACACCTAAAACATTTGGGATGCTCATTCACCTTCAAACTTGATATACATGCCTATATACATTACATCTACACATCTTGTTTGTCCAGAAAAACTTGAACTTGTAACATGTCACGCTCTGCCGGACCTCAGAGGACGCGCCAAAACACGTCAACTGTCGTGTTGCGTCGCGTCAATTTTTTCTTGTAAGGTGAAATCCAGTTATTACTATCCGGTGTGGTGGTCGGAGTTTGAATATGGACTGTGACAAAATGTAACTGTTCTGAACGTGTTAGTTACATGTCCAAAGAGGGATAGTATTGAGACTCCGACATATGGCCACGTACGTGCCCGTGTCAAGTTTTACAGTGACACATGCTGCATCATCCACTTACTTTTCATGATAATTTGTAACGTTATATCAGTGGCCGGCATTGCAGATAAGTATCGAGGACGAGGTTTAGTTACATACGTACTTTTCAGAACAGTTACTTGAACGCTTTTTCCGGCTGTCGACATAGTACTTGTAGAGCATCAGCTTGAGCACATATTACATCAATTACTTAGTATATTTAGCAGACTCAAAGACTCTAGGATGAGGCAAGAGTCGGAAGCCAGACATCTGGCCTCAGGATTTCTACGGAGGGACTTAGTACTGTAGCATTTCGAGGTGATGTTCATGCCTGTGACCGGTGACATTTTGACTTCCTAGTTCACCTAGTTCAAATTCATTAGCAATATGTGACACTGGTTCAGTTCAGTTCACATGTGACAGGCTCACATGCTTTTTTCTGGAAAATTTTCAGAATCTGAGGAGATGGAGACTGGAGAAGGAGGTGGAGGAGACAAGAAAGAAGAGAAGAGTGCTGTAGCTCATGTTGAAGAAAAATAAAGGGTCAAAATGCCAAAAGCATGGTCATAAATGGACTGGGCATCGGATAACTCTGAACTTGATTTTTATATATGTCATGTATCAATTCAGCCCGTAGGGCTTGAAATTTTTTGTTTTTTTTTAGCCTCCAAAAATCTGGTCTGTCACATAGTTCAAAGCCCATTGTGACCTGTGACACACACAAAAAATCCTTAGTTCAGAGGGTCCTGTGACCCGTGACTGAACATCACCTCGAAATGGTACAGTACTCCAGACATTTAAGACCTTTAGCTATCAATCGGGAGTATAACCTAAACCCCTCTAATCGGACCGGATGCGTGATCGTGCCTGGCCTCTGATGGGTGACGTATATGGGGACGGGCAGGTGGTTGATCCAGATGCATTGGAGTTTAAGTCGATATTTGCGGAAGCAGCTGTCGAGAAGGTGACAACTTCTGCTGGTGCAGGAGATTCTCTGGGGCCCGGTATTGATGGTAGCAACGATGACACGAACTACTCTATTGATGATATGGACTTCTAATAATGTATAGTGTAAATTTTATTGCCAAAATTTCGAGTTTTTTTTCATGAACATGAGCACGTGAAAGCGGTCACGTGGGGTTTTTGACCTGTAATTTACTGGTCAAAAAGTCGGACACCTTCCGACCTGGGTAAATTACCAGGTCAAGAACTCGGAGGGAGTTTTTTACTCAACCCTAATTCGAACCAACGACCTCGCTGCATCATTGTCAGGCGATGGCACGTGATTAGCCGTCATGGTGCTACCAACTACACCATCGAGGCCCCCATTTATACGACTCTTGATTACTTTCGAAGGATATCCATGATTAGGGCCGTTACTAGTCAGATATTCATCGAACTACAGACTGATCTGGGTCGTATGATGTTTGCGTAGGACCAAGTTCAAAGCGAAACTTCAACATTTCGTCGCGACTGCGGAAATTTGATGCCAGCAGTTGAGACAGTGAGATCTCAGGCTGTTTTATTTATAAGCAAAAAACTCCGAGTCGTATGTCAAAGCATACAATAGGTTGAAAATTATTTTTCAACCCAGACATGGTAGAATCTCAATCTGGTAGATATATCTTCACAATGATAGAAGAAACATTGGCTAGCGATGTTCTTAATCTTCTAATTTTATTACGGATATACTGACAGAAATTGTCAATCTTTGCAATGTCGCTCTGTAGCGCTTGTGTGGCAACCATCAGCAAATCCCAGCAGATGGTAGCATATATTGAGGTTGTGGTGTCTCAGGCTATTCAGCATTTCTCTTACACCTCACATCTCTCCCTTTTCTGAAGCCAAGTGGTTGAAAGGGCATAGCAGGCTAGCCCCGCATTTAATTGATAGTCCTGGGTAAGCTGCACGTCTTTCTTGTCTGCGAGGGGAATTTTTATGGGTTGTACTGGCGGTTCAATATTGTTCTGTTTGTGCACGAATTGTTTGAAACCACCAGGTGTGCTTGGCAATGTCTCAAGTTTCTAAAACGTTTTCCTGTTTAGAATAGTTCATCAAAATAAAATGGAGGAAACACCAGTGGATGCGACTACTATAACCACTTTGAGTCTCACTCTCGTTTCAGTTCAAACTGTCATTACAACTTTAAATTTGGAAGGCCTTACCATACTAAAGTTCACGACCACGGCCGACGTGACGAGTTTTATCACAATTACAAGTACTCTGCCAGTGAAGCAGTAAGAGTTCCTTCGACCTGTGATTGGAGGATTGCTGACCCTCTTGATTAGACTGCCTACCAGCTCTAGGCATGTCTTTCCAGCCTCTTTTCTTGCAAAGTCTTCACTGATGACAATTATAATTAAATAAACGCCAAACAGCCTCCCAAATGTTGCCCAGAGTCTGCCTACGCCGAGAAAGCCTACTTCGATTAGTATCATTGTGGGATCTATCTTTGGTAGCCTAGTGCTGGTAATTCTCATATTGATAGGAGTCGTATTTTACCGCAAACGCGTGCTCGAGAAGGGTAGCCATACAGGCAATACAAAAAGTGCGTCTATCTCCCAGTTTTCGACTCCAAAGATCCACATCAGAATGTTCTGCTTTCCAGCTGCCGGAAACCATGTCCATCCCTATGACTTGGAGCACGAATCAGCTCACTACCACTCAGTGTCACTTAATCAGCGAACCATACCATCTCTAAATGACTTAGATGCTAAGCACCAGCCAGCAGAGATCAATGATCCTCAGAACATTGGATCGCTGTTAGTAGCCCACACAAGGAGCCACTCAGAGACTCGCCCTACCTCTGGGTCATCGGTTCGATACTCCGAGTCTCTGCACGATTCGGCCCGAGACCAATCTGTGATTGGAAGCACGTCAACAGCCACAGTACGCCAGATGCAGCTTCAAGAAGAGGCCGATGATTTACGACAACAAGTGCGACAGCTACAACAGGCAGTTGATACATCTAATGATGATATGCAAGGGATGCAGGTTGCTATGCGCAGGATGATGGAACACATACTCAGCTTGGAAAGTCAGTTGAACTCAGATTGGGCAAGAGGGTTGACAGACGAGCCTCCACCGATGTACGGTGAGATATAACCTGACTTGATACGACTGCAAGAACTTCCATCTATAACTAGGACATGTATTTTGCTACGAACAGGATGGAAGATGTGAGGTGTTCAAATTTAAATTGATTTACGACATATCCTTTGCCCATTCCTAGCCACAGCTCACTGAATTCATCTCAAAAGAACCACCGCTCTGAAACTAGATACTTATAATCCAGGTAAACATCTCCATCTAGGCAGAAAAAACCTCCTCGTTCCGACAAAACAGTGAGATCTTTTTTTGTATGACGCATAAATCATCGGCGAAAAACTTAAATCATAAATACTCACCCTGAAGGACAGCAGCCCCCAGCTAAAAGTCCAAGTGTCAATGCCAATCAATGATGGGAGGTAAGTTGATCATGTACTGGAGCAACATCTTTCTCCAGGACTGCAACAGCCTCTTCCTTGACATGCAAACTGATTTTAGGGACAGAAACCGACTGTATGTGCAGGCATTTGTCGGTATCAAATTCCGAAAACTGTGTTTGTCCAAAATTTACTACCGTTACCAACGCGAAATAGACCGGCTACATCAGACGCATTTCATCCGAGTCCATTGGCACAACAGTCGCCGCTGATAGGACAGCATGCCCCAGTGATGCCGCAAAGACCATCTCACAGATGAGGGTAAGTCTCGGTATATCGGAATCATTGTTTTTATGAGGAATGGAATGTGATTTAATTGATCTACAGATTGATCTTGGCCATATGTTTGGTACTTACATACAATGGTGGCAAAGTTTTGCACCTTTCTAATTGGGTGCTGCACAGCCCAGCCATGGCTCATGTTAGTATCTAGAATGAATGTGCATAATTTTTTCCCCCAGAATTTTGCATGACGAATCACCAACAAATTTTTGTATCAAACGCCGGTAGATGCCTGTATACATACTTACACCTTGATATTGCAGTTCAAAATGACAACAAGCTATTATCTATTTTCATATCAAAGAAGGCTGTCATTTTGTGCAGCATGTATGAGGCCAAATTCAAAGGGGGCAAAGAAATACACCAACATGGACCTGTACCATAAGTCCTACCAATATGAACTATCTGAGGGAAAGAAAAAGAAAAGTTTGTATGGCTCTGAGGATTATGGTGGACATGTTGCAGAGACTGGTGCAGCTGGATGATTATGGTGGGCTTGATGACTGACTCTAGACCAACAGCAGGTATTGAGTCGGACTGAATGACCCAAGGGGGTGGTGTCTAGTTACGAGGCCGACCGAAGGAAGGACTCGTCCCTACTCAATCCCTGTCGTTTAGTTGATCGGGGTTAGTTCCATTAGGCATATCATGCATCTTATCTTACGGCTTACGGCCTCGTACCTGCCACGCGCAGCGATGGCCTACTTCTTTGATACAGCTCTACCACATCCAAGTAAAACCAAGTTAAGTGAGGATGATTCCTCCTTACAGTTGGCCTCATAACAAAGCATGCCCTACTGAATATTTGTCTCAGGTATGTTTTTGTTGTAACAAAAAGAGAAATTTCCTTAAATTTTGAGAGACAAAGCATTGGAAGAAAGTTAAGTGTGTTATTCTACATATAAAGGGTGATCTATAGGTTGAAGGGCTGTCCTCGCGGAATGTGAGACTAATGTCCAAGAGCCTGGTGATGGCAGATCAATGAATGACTGTTTATTTCTATTTAACTGAATTGTATTATGCTAATAGTTTTTGTTTTTTGACTTTCGAAAAAAATCATGAAAGGTAAATTGAAATAAAGATTCTAAAACAGGTTTTTCAACAGCTCAAAGGGGTATGGAAGCATTAGTGGATGATGATATGATGCCGACGTACTGTGATTGGAAGATAGGTCGGATAGAGAGATATGGACCAAGGCTAGTGATTAATGAGTGTATACATCGAGCTAATGAAACATTGAAAAGATCTAGACGTGCATTTCAAAGTCGAGGAAATACACGATAAGGGGAGGACCTAGGTAGAAAAGTCTAAAGAAGATAAGAGTAATGATTTGATCGTAATCCAGGCTATTTTTTGAAATGGGTGTGATTGGAAGTAATAATTGGGGGTCGAGAAGCCTGAGGGTTAGAGAACGGGTCCGCGGTCAGTAAGCACGTATATGCAAAAGACACTCCATGTGATGATAACCACGGAAGGTATTTTTGGGAAGATAGGAAGATAGGAGTCGATGGATTTCTTTGGGGAGGTCGGTACCGGTATTGATGTGAAGAGTCTAGCCTTTTGGATTGAGTTGTTTAAATATTGACTTGCGGGGAAGCTTGAGAGGGAGGGAGGGTCTAGATCTGTTGGTTGACTGCCTGACCTGTTCAGCTGCTCGAACTACTTTGTCCAAGGTTGCAATTGCTAATTGAGTACAGTGTACAGTGTACACGGGTTTGGGCAATTGAGTTAATTAAAAATAAAATTAAACGCGGGGATATAATTGAGATTAGTGTAAAACCCCCTGGGATCGGGGATTTTAGCCCCGCTATAATTAATAAAAAAGAAGGGTTTCTTGATTCAGATCAGTATGTTGATGAATGCCATAATTCTGAAAGATCCAGAGAGGAACCGGTGTAACGAAGAAGACTCTTGAACCGTGACTATGGGTGCATGGTAGTAGTACAGGACAGGACTTTCTCGCAAGGCATACACGTTTCTGATCGAATCAGAATCAGGCTTGATCCAATGATCGAATAAAGGAAGGAGAGAAGTTCGAAGTCATGTTACATGTGCGCAGCCGTTGATGTGTGTGTGTTGGGGGAAGAGGGTGGGTTCTAACAGAGTTCGGGAGAATGGGCATTTGATGTGAGATGGTTCAAAAGGTTTGCGTAGATAAAACTGGGGAGATAATTATAAACATGTATACAGAAAGGAGTAGAGCTTACTGATGTACGCACCGGGTGCGATATAGTGAGATGGTGAAGTGGTGTGGTGTTTCTGTTTCTGTTTCTGTGTAAATAATAGTGGTGCTGGTTAAAAGAAGTACTATACTTAGCAGCCTGAGATATGTATATGTGTAGTTACAGTTACGTATATTAGAGCACATCTGCAATGGCATTGGGAAATTTGGCCATTTTCAAGCTCAGATCCATTGAAATCTACTTTGCATGGAAGGTGGGGCCGTCTAAAAATTGTCGTTGCAGATGTGCTCTATTCTCAAGGGAAAAGAGGAATCTTCGAGGCCATGGGAAGAACACTACTACGTACTACGCTTAGGTAGCATGGTGCGCTGTCTGCGCAGGACAGCCGGCGACGTGAACCTGAGTCTGGACCCTAGGTGGGAGGGGACATGTGATATAGATTAACTTTAAGAAGAAAAAAGAGCTTGATAGAATTTGAGAGATCTGATGAAAGAGGTCAGAGGTTGAATCTATGAAAAGACGAAGCAGAACACGTCGAGTGTTACTCTTGATAAACGAATACGTTGCAATTGGGTCTAGATATAGATTCTAAGAGAAGGTGAGTTCCTAAGGGTATAGATAGACCTCAATGAACCAATGGGATGGGTAGTTATATATGGACGGACAGAGATACGTACATGCAAATGGAAGGGGTGCTGGGGAGTCGTAACTAGTTATAGAATACGTAGTTTTACAGGAAATCCTGTAAATAATGAGAATCACGTTTTTTTTCGCGACGTGTCCTAATATAGAAGTCAACTAACGGCCCTCAGAAGGAACGCCAAGCAAATGTCTGAACGGCGTTGAACGTTACGTCATATACATGTCCGATGCAGCCTTTTTCTTAGACTCGAGCCAGTCGTTCGCGGGAAGAGTGATGACAGTCGATCACCCTGTCGGCGAAGCGACTGGAACAGAATCCCAGGGTTTTCGCTG
>ML179269.1:124215-140317 GCA_004369135.1 Dendrothele bispora CBS 962.96 | reverse complement strand
AGCACAAACCTTAATCTAGTGGCAAAACAAAACTTGGGACCCATCAATAAAGAATGAAAGGACCTATCACCTATGGAGAAATAGAGAAACATTAACACAGTGAGTATAACGAGAGACTTACATATAAACAAAGTACTGTAGAATTTCGTTCAATTCGCTCAAAGTCCGTTACTGTGACCACTTGAGCGAATATAAATTTCACTCATAGGGCATCATGATGTGTGACCAACAAAAAATTCACTTTTTGCTGACAATTTTCAGACTGGTATAGGACAGAGTAGGCCTTCCTCTTGCCTTCATTGCTTGATTCTCATATCTGTCCCCATGTAAATAATATATTAAGTACAAAAAATAATATAGAACTTTGATACTGTGCAAAAGAAAAATTGTGAGTGTGACACACTTGGTAAGGATTTCACTCATGAGGTACCGTTACTGAGAACACCACCCAATATTCGCGCATTTTGACAAAGTGCGTGATGCGTGACATGCGAATTGAACGAAATTCTACAGTAGCCGGTAGATTCAGTTGTTACAGAGGCAGAGCTTTGGCGGGACACGAGCTGGGCCAGTGCACGACAATTGGGAAATGAAGATGTATAGATTTACTAATTCCATATCTCCTATCACTCTTCCCCAGGGACTGCCAGCGCACAGAACAGGGAAAGAAAAGGTCATAAACTGCGAGGAGAATGGCAGAGGCCACAACAAAGATGACAGAGAGATGGTGATGTCGTGAAGACAAGGGAGAGTAGCGGATATCAAAAGAGAAACAGCTTTAACATGATCACTGCTGTGTGGAAAGATGATGCAGGGGAAAAAGAGAGAAGGCGACGTGAGAAGACTGGACTTGAACAGATGTTGCCTGATACTCTTCGCTCACCCATTATGCATTTAGGGACGGTCACACACGGACCAAAGGACCTCAATGCAAAACATATTTCATTTTCTCATGATTATCATGATCATTCGCGGCTTTTTTCTTTAGCCAGAGAACCGGTGAGTTCTTATGAAAAAGACTCCAATCCATATCAACAAGTGGAACCAAGGCCCATGTTGACTACATCATAGAGCGCCAACTTATCAGGCTAGAGAAAGAGAGCTCGCCAACAGGTTATTCCGGCAATTCACGGTTTCGAGGGCGGCGGGTGGGTAGACCCGGTCGGTGTACATAACTCCCGATGTCTCTTTAAATTTGCAATTAGCGGAAGGTGGAGTGATGGTGAATGCAAGGCATGACTTTTGAAAGCATACGAGCTCCTCAGAAATAGCATCTTCGATGTACAAAATCAAGATTTTGAGCTTTGGGCTGTTTCAATTCCTGTGATAAATGTTTTGACTACGAACGGTGAAGTTGATACGCCAGGTTGCTAGAAACCCGTTGGAGACGTCTTTGTCGAGACTGTTAGCGCTGGAAGCGTGCATAAGCTATATCGAAAGTACATATCGAATGGAGAACGTTCTTTAGCGTTCTTTAGTCAGTAAGCTCCACAAGATTTTATGAACACCGCGAAGTGATTGTATATGAACTGTGGAGAGGCGTAATTTGATGGTACAGAAGTGCGGTACTCCGTGGGGCGTCTGAAAGAATATTGAGGCCTGGCCCTAAAGCTACTGGAGCGCTGACAAGTTGTTTCGATCTAAAGCACTCTACGGCCGTTCCTGGCACGTCCGCGTCGTCGGTGGCTTTCTTAGTCTTTGGTCAACTTGACAGTTTACCGCCGTTACTTCATTTGCGCCTTTCAACGTGTGACTATGTGGCTGCAGTACAATCTGTATGTAACGTGGGCTAATACTTCTTATGTGATACGTTTATCCCGGTTCTTGATCCATTCAGGCCCTAGGTGTTATTGTATCTGAGCTTGAGAGATGGAGAATAAGTGCATAGTTGAATCTCAGGAGTCAATTGACCGATATCCAGTGTTTATGATTGCATTTGACATGATATTCCGAGTATTTCCATTATTCGAAGGTACTGAACACATTAGAAAATCCGCTGGCGTCGAACAAGTCAATCAACCTTACTATATATCTCCTGATGCCATAACAGAACCATCAACATCAGTCAAAGGATGATCGGCTCTGATCCCCAAACTCCTTTGCAATAATTTCTTGACCATCCCCTTTGCCTCGAGGAAGTAGAGGTAGGTCTCACTTGCTGCTAATTGTATGCAGTTGTGATAAAGACGTCTTGAAGAGTTTAGATATGACGGAAAGTAAGAAAGGTACATCCATTAACCCATAAGAAGTCCCTCCAACCCCCCACAGGTCTGTGAATCGCGGCTACGTTGAGAATCATGTCTGGTAAAGCCCAGGCAGTAAGCAGACTGAGTTAGCGAGTCAAATGTTACGCCAAAAAAACAAAAAAGAAAAAGAAAAAGAAAGGCAATCTAAGTAGCACGATACCTACAATTCTCGGGAAGGCAATAAGAGCCCATCTTTGAGTGAAATGGAACAGAGCCCCAAGTAAACCGCGTCATCAAATAATTACTAGGTCATATCGGAAGAAACAAATTAGAAACAATACCCAGGAGAGAGCTATGCTTACATTCGGTGTGACATAGGCAAAGCTGCTACCTATGCCGAAAGCTGCGACAAATCGGATTGAAAGCCAAAGAAGGGGGCAACTCTCAGAAAAAGCGACGTGGAGAAAAATGTCCAGAATTCCAAATCCCTTCTCGATTTCACCCGGACACTGGCAGGGCTGCCTGTTGCGTCAGCTATCATGGTCACTATTCAAATATTCAGTGTTCAACGTGTGACTATTATTCCTCTTTTTCGATCTTTTCGCTCGATGAATCTCAAAGGGTGAGCGATTTGCTCTGAAATCGTTCACACAAAATATTTTGACGGAATTATCAACGGTCAATCTGAACGCGGGAGAATTCAAATTCAAGAACCTTCGGAGGCTACGTAAGGCCGCCATTCAGTTGACGTGAACACGTATCGAAGGATGAATGCGATTTTTCTTTTTGATCCACGTTCGACATCAACCAAGAACCCATGTGTGAATGGTCGCTTTTTAGTGGGTACAAAATGAGCCTGAATACCAAGACCTCGACCTTGGCATCGTTTCGAACACTCCGTCTGTCCTCCGTCTCGTGTGTAAAGGAAGATTCCTTGACATTGCTCTGTAATTGGTGGGAAACCCGTCGCTTTTTTTGAGGTTCGTTGATTCAGCTTCTACCTTGACCATGATATTGTCAGTCTTGTATATTTTCTCATTGATCAGGTTCTTTTCTGATACCGAGAGAAAAAATTCAATCGGAAATGACTCAAGAATGCTGATGAATGTGAAATCTAATGTGAGGTTTTGTTTTTCAGAGTGGCATGTAGTTGACGCGTGGCTCTTTCATCCGCGGCCTCAAAGATACAAGAAACATCTATAATAAAATCAATATGATGTATCAGGGTCATTCAGTACGGACATTTATAAAGTGCTTCTGTGGACGATCATCCTAAGAAAAGTACAGCTTCAGAGAAGCTCAAGAGAAGGAATTCTCTAGAATGCCAACGTAATCGGAGCTCGTAATTTATAGTTTCATTCCTTGGCCTTCAGGGCATAGTTCAACGAAGTAAACGGCGTTGTGTTTACCGTGCTCTTCGTCGTCTTGGCCAAAATTGGTTTCTCATATCATCAAACATACTACCAGGACCTCTTTCAAGGCGGAGATGGCTGATAATGACGCAAAATTCTTCCCGATAGAAATTCTGACCGAATTGGGCCCAGGTATTCCGGTTTATTTTTTGTCTGATTCGTGGTCAAGCCGGAGTGGCTGAGCTAGTTGACTGCTTCAAACATACTGAAGAGGTATCAGGTAAGGGGGTTCGGTTGTGCCTTGCTTACTATTGGTCCGAACCTTGCCCGGGCTTCTACCTTCTGCTGCAATATTTTTGTTCGCGTCTTGTCATCACTATTTGTTATAGGTGACCCTGTACTGCTTCTCAACTTGTACGTATAATTGAGACCTGCGTTATGGTAAGTTTTGAACTCGAAAGCGAGGTGTTGATTCTTCAGGGTACAATCCAAGACGTTTGTCGTATTGCGTCCCTTTGGGTCTTGGCAGACGGCTTTTCTTACTAAGACCAAATTCGGGACAACTCAAGCCAGATGAGAACATGAAATTGTTCCTGTAGCCTGGTGAATTTCAACCTCAAGGACGATTTATTAACGGGAGATATGATTCAATCGAAATACAAATCCGAGTAATATGATCGTTATATATTAAGCTACTCTTGGTCAGTAGATTTATCATTTCGTTCCATTCAGCTTGAAGATGTAATGATGATGTAGTGTGTACAGTTTCTTGAGGGTGAGGACTTGAGCTCCGAGGCCTCAAAGTAGATTTGGGTTTCAGGAGATCACATACATCGTAACGAATCAATATTCGATAGTCATTCTTGATCTGTTGTACCTTTGTCCGTTCTCGTAAGTCGTAACCGTTGGAAAAGGTTTCCCCGTCGTTTTCCTTCTTCCCTGGAAGATCTATGCCGGCATTTTACAAACACCGACGAGGTGATTATGTCGAAACTTCACTTTTGGTACTGTTATGCTTGTCCTGTTTTATCAGTCGTTGTACATATGATAATTTAGGCTGTATTTCATTTGTTACATGCTCACAAGTATCTCGGGACCAAGAGTAAAATGTGGTTTCTCGTTGGGAGAACCAAGGGCTCTACAAGAATACCCAAGAACTGACCAACTAACTACACTATCTGGGCTGAAAGTATGCCTCTTATTATCGTGTACGAGCTTTTGATTCTTTTACGTCATGATGGCCCTACTAAAAATTCCGGCATAGCCTGAATTCCGAGTCAGGCTTTCAGACTGAACGTTCCAGATTTTTGGAGAGACTTGTCACGAAGTAGAAGAGCAAGTCGATAGACACAAGAGCCGATAGCCACCGCACGGATTCCCAAAGTTCAAGAAAAAAATTTCGATATTGACATCTGCACTTCTGATACGATAAGAGAAGTTGATTCCAAAATTTCTCGAATTCTATAAGTAATCAGAATTAGGCTCATCGATCCTAAACACTTGAGAAAACTTTCGCAACAACGATTACTCCGTTGAGAAGTTTACAACAGAAGACAATAGAGCAATCTTAGTTTTTTTGGATCCGATACAGTGGCTAACATCAGACCAGTCAAGTCTCCTATCATCAAGACCGTTTCTCTTGGCCCTCAGTACTCATTTCGAAGACTTCAAGGTTTCATGTGTCAGGTTTGAGCCTCGAGATCTCCACAATGAGCGTTATGGATGGCAGAGCTGCGATTTGTGACAACTGCTTCTGCATCCAACAAAAATTCCTCATTCGATGTTATCACAAAAACTTGTAGATTCCTAAGATATACTACTTCCATACCTTCTTAGCCGGTATATATCTCCCTTGTCCCCGTTATCACTTTCCGAGACTGCAGCAACTTGAAAGCATTAGTCAAAGAATCAACAACCGCTCGATCCTCGGACTCCATTACAATCACCTCTAAGCTTCTTGCCTTTGTATTGAGGTAGCGAAGATAAATTCAGCGGTGGCAATTAGTGTTGTTTAACCAGATAGGTCAGAAACACCAGGGAGAGGGGATGTGATCACACCTACATCAAAGGCAGGATTTCGGCAACATGTAATATTTATCGTACTACTGACGCTCAAAGGGACAGCGAATCAGACCGATGAATAGAGGACAGATGTTGTATAGCTCACAATAAGTTACGAACTTGAAGCTTGTCTTTGCTTCCAATTACGAGGCCGACTTTAGGAGGACTCGTTCTTGCTTATGGCGAGTCGTAGGGTGGCAGTGCAAATTACCACGAGTTAAATCCATTTGGTATATCACTTATCTTATCTCACTCCTTTAACCTTTACACGGCCTCGTACCTGCCGCGCGAAGCGACGGCCATATTCCTTCATACAACTCTTATATCATTTCTTGCGACTCGATGAGACAGACTCGGAATTTTGTAAGAGAAAAGACATTTTCCCCCCTCCAAAATATCATGTCCGTTGAGGCCTAGGTACTATACCGAATAGTTGGCCTCATTATAAACAATCCCTCAGTTTATCTGCGTTCGCCGTACGTTTATCATGAAAAGTTAAGTTGGTTCGAGCGAGTTTGTTGCTCGGGGTCTATGACGCGTCGACAAGTCACGTCAGTCACGTTTCCTCTTGCTCTTTGTTTCCTTTGTTGTAGATACGTTATATACAGGGCTGCAGCATGGGTAGAGCTTGTCCTCTCACCCATTGCTTGCAGTTATGCCACTTATATTTCATTTATTTACGTCCTCTCACCCATTGCTCGCAGCTCGAGTAGTATATACATTTTTTCTCCCACCCTCCTCCCTAGACACCTTTCTTTCCTTTTCCCTACATACAGACAACTCCAACAAAAATTCCTCATTCGATGTTATCACAAAGTCTCGTGGATTCCTAGGACATACTACTTCTATACCTTCCTTGCCGGTATATCTCCATTGTCCCCGTTATCATTTTCCGAGACTACAACAACTTGCAAGCATTAGTCAAAGGATTAACAACCGCTCGATCCTCAGATTTCTTGAGGCTTGTGACTCCTTTCCTTTGGATCGAGGTGGCGAAACCAATATCAGCGGTGGCGATTAACGTTGTTTGTCGTAGCCAGATCGGTCAGAAATGCCAGGGAGGGGGTATGAAGCCACACTTACATCAAAGACAAGATCTCAGCAACATACAATATCCATCGTATTACCGATACGCCAAAGGACAGCAAATTAGACCGATTAATAAAGGACGTACGAGCTTTATAACTCACAATAAGTTAGATATTTATACGAACTTCAACTTTGTCTTTGTGTCCAGTACAACTTTTATATCATTTCTTGCGACTCAATGAGACAGAATTTTTGAAGAGAAAAGACATCCACCCCTCCAAAGATATCCCGTCTATTGAGATACTGTATCAAATGATTTAACCTCATTGGCCGCGTTAACTTATGGTCCCTCAGTTGATTTGCGTTTGCCGTATACATACTACGTTCATCATGAAAAATTATGTTTCGCTTTTGACAACTGATCACTGGCAAGTCACTGAATTTAACTGGTGTCATATAGATAGACAATTCTTGTCTTTCTTTCTTTCTGTCTAACATCCCTCACTTAGTAAGGACTCAGACGCAACTTGAAAACCCGTAAGCTGGGCGGCTTATCACTGGCTGGGTTCTATACACTGGCACACAAGCAGACAAAGCCCTCCGAGCGAAGTCTAACTAACCACAATATAGACGATAAGTAAGATTAGAGCCATGTCTTGAGTCAGGATTCAGAGGAATAGTGGCGCCCCCGATGGCCGCAGTCCAAATCAAGTCAAGCCGAGAACGGCCGTTGCGCTACGTGGCTTTGGTTACAGCTCAGAATCGGCTTTAAATACTTACTAAGCCACTGCCATGCGTTAAGAAACCTCTAATACGTCTCATTGGTCGAATCCTAGCGGTGCATAAGCCGAACCATACCTCGCCGTTGAAACACTAATCGGGCAGAAATTGCGAGGCCGACTGAGGCACATTAGAAAAGCTTTGCCACGTAGTGACACGAGACACCAATTTTCTCAAGGTCAACATCGAGCCTTTATGCAAAAAAGTAGACCAACGACCAACGCGTGGCAATTAACGAAGGCGGTTTGTTGGAACGGGCAATTGCCTAACTATGGTTACCGGACCGGGAAAATCGATGCCTTAGGTCCAATGCCTTTTTGCTCCGAAATTAAGAATCAAGTAATGTCGTTCGAGGTCTGAAGAGAGACTCAACGGAAAGAAAGATGTGACTAAGTAATTGTTGACAGTCCACAGCGCGTTACGAGGCGGACAGTAAGGAGGAATTGTCTTTACATGCAACTCTTCGCCTCGGTCATCGAGTCCTTGTTTCACAATTACACTCCCTTAATGTCTGAAGAGAGTGAGAGGTGATGGGGTGAGCCTCGAGTCTTTCACAAAAGTGCTTGGGTCGGTCACCGCGATGTGGTCTTGTTTGTCAAGACCTTTACCTTTCACTCGATGTGGTCCTGTTTGGATCGGAAGCCTCCGACTTGCTCAGTGATCAGCCCATTTCCAAGCCTCGTACTTGCCACGGCGGCGCTGACCCACTTCACTTCATACGTACTCATATATCATGACTGATCTTGAATATTGCACTGGACATTTCTGCGAATCACGCTGACAGTACCGAGTAACCAGCCAAGCACAGCTCAATTCTCAGACCTGACGCGCTGATTACTTATCCTTAATGTAACTGCTTGTGGGTATAACAGCCCAAAATGAATTTCATAGCACATTCGGTGGAGGGGGAAATCTATTAATTCGGCATCACTTTCAAGGCTCGGCTGATACAAAAACTATGGGCTGTGCTGTCAAATGCATAAATCAACGTCAAATTTCTCACCGTACACTTGCTTTCTAGCCATCACCTTTAGAGTGATAATAATCGAGTATCATGTCCTTCCAGTCCCTTTCTAATGATGTTTTGGGACTTATACTTCTCGAAGTACGTTAAACGAATTTCGCTCTAGCTTCTAGTGTGCATTAACTTCGAAACCAGGTCCACAAGAGTTCTCGCCAAACGCTCTTTTCCACCCTGCGAACTAGCAAAGCTCTCCACGATAGTACAAAGCCCCTTATCTACCGAGACTGCGTGCTCGATCTTTCCGACTCCAAGCTAGATGAAACTAATGGCCGCATCGCTTCTTGGATCGGAACGGAGACAGAAGTTCTCAGCTATATCCGCTGGTTGACTATTGTCGATGATGTTAAACCTGGGCCTTGGTATTGTCCAGCCAACAGAGGAAAAAACAAAGATGAATTTAAATATTCAGCGCTCCTCAATCTTTTATCCCAACTACGAGGTCTCGTCAAATTCACCTTTGCCTTACACGAACCCATACCCGTTTATCTCCTTGATACTCTCGATTCCTCTCAGCCGGCTATTCAACTCCACATTAGGAACTGGACTAGGAAATCAATGAGCACCCCATTTGGAGACCCTGGGGAGCTGACACTAGCCAAATCATCTCTTTTACGCACCATTCAAGCCTCTGTTCACGACGGTAATGACGAAATAGACCTGCAAAGAGCGGCATTCATGCGGATTGTCACTCTTGCACCAAATTTGGAGTCATACAACTGGTCAAGCCGTAGCAAACGCGGTTGTGTTTTTCGAGAGATGTCACCTGAATTCTATGAAGAAGCGTACCGGTTAGAAAAAGAATTTAATGTGGATCGGCCTGTGAAGAAGGCGTTGAAGGCTATTCATATCAACCATGAAGTGTCGTCGGTGAAAGACCAGGCTAAGATCGTGGATTTGAGGAGATTAAAGAGGTTGGGGGGCATACATATCAGCAGGAATGTGGATGAGGGGCTTAAGGTCATTTTTTCCTCCTTGAAGGCAATTGACCTCAGGGTCAAGGTCCCGACATGGACAACCGATTTTGACCCTAAATCCGTTCAAAGCTTCCTCTGCTCTCTGCCATCTCTCGAAGAGCTTTCAATCACAGATGGTCTCGAATATATTGATCTCACATTTCTTTTGTCTTATCATGGGTCCACTCTTCAGACTCTTCATTTGCACGAAACCGAGACTACGAATCTCGAGAGTCTACGCAGGACGTTGAGCCTTGATGACCTTCGTCTCATCCGAGACTTGTGCCCTCAGCTTTACGACCTTGGGATTGACATCAGTTACATCAGAGCTGATCCCCAAGAAAGCGATATCTATGCCGTGTTATCTACATTCGGGAATATCCACAGTCTTACACTCAATTATGATCTTGGGATTGGAGTTTGTCCCGATCCGAATCCTTTCCTCTACAAGGCAAATGATCAGCATGACGCGATAAAGTATCAAATCGATGCTTTGCTCGACAAACAGAATGCGACTGCAAAATTGGAAGCTATCTGGGCAGAGGTAGTAGCACCGAAGTTACAAGAGATTCTTGTTCAAGTTGGAGAGCAGGACAGAGAGACGAGCCTAGGAAGAGTTGCATACTGGGTGAGATATGAAAAGATGATGAGGACCTGGTATAGGCTGGAAAATGGAGTAGTCGTAGCATCATCAAAGCCAAAAAAATAGTTTTGAGTACCACTTACCATTTGGGATATATTTTTTGTTATAAGTTCATCTCTGCCCGTCCTATACTCGGAAATGTAATTTGGTGAAGGAAGCTTCGATCCCCGACCACCCTTCCACGGTATCAAATAATATTCACCAGCATCTTTATCCAGATAGTTTCTCACATTCTAACAATTTTCCTCTGACCAGAAGTTACAGCCTCCTTTGCTTGGTATTAATTGATGCCGATAGAAATGCCACTAAATTTGTCCTACGCACACAGCTCGACGATGCTCTACACGTACACCGTCCCGACTAGCAAAAGTAATAACGAATTCTGAAAACATTTGGAAGGTCAGGGCAAAAGACCACATCAGTGACCGACCGAGACGAAAAATTGCATGTCGGTCAGTCACTGATTTGGTCCTGTTTGGACCGGAAGGTATCAACTTCCCTGTAGCAGTTGCTCTCTTTTCTCAGATTCCGCAAGGGTATTTTGTGCGTATCTTTCGAGCAGTTGGCTTGGGGTCTTTGCAGCGAGAACTCTTTTCGATTGCAGTACCAGAGGGTCTCGGAACATTTATGAAGAAAAGTGGGCCAACGCGCGACACGCGTGGCAAGTAACGAGGCCTGGTAAGTGCCCATCAACACCGGGAAAGTCGATGCCTGCCGGTCCAAACTAGACCACATCGGTGACCGTCTCAGGCATAAGTTGCCTTGTAAAGACGCATTCGTAAACGCCGGCCTCGTAACTAGTCTGAATTCTCGCCGTTTCTCAGCAATTGACAGCAATCAGAGGAGTGTACTGGTCCTCCTGTTTCAACTTCATGCATTCACGGGGTCAAGGGCCTGGCGGATCGGCGACCATGGACCCGATGTAGGGAGGGGGGTTCCTCGTGGGGTCAGAAAAAAATTTTGTGACTTCACTACAAAGTAGCTTCAAATTGGGCAGAGATCATGAAGGATACTTGTAAAAAAGCTTGATATACAATCTTTCACACCAATACTGTTCATTTATTACTTGCACTGATAGTCTCATAGAAATTGCAATGTCATATTACTTACATTAAGACCAAGAAGGACTTTACAGTCTCAAAAAACTATGTCTAAAGTAATTTCAATGAACCAGAAAAAATCAAATGATAGACAAGGATCTCCAAAAATGTGCATGACGACTGATATTGTTAGTAGCACTTATCTGTAATCTACATCTTATCTTAATCTAATCTCCGCACACGTGATCCTAGATAGTCCATATAAGGCAGGAAAGGGGGGGGAGGGGGTCATGGTGGCCTCAAAAAAAATTATGTGACCCCGGGTACTTCTTCGCCGATCCGCCAGGCCCTTGCACGGGGTATTGACGCCGAGAACTTGGAGGAGGATGAGGAGGAACCGATGTACATTACTAAGAATATTGCCTTGGCGTCCGGTCCCGATGTCATTCATATTTTCACAAAAAGAAAGATTGATCGATTTATCAGACACTTGAGTAAAAATAGATCGCATGATCGTCAAATCCGAGGTGTTGAACAGTGTACTGTATTCATACCGAGGCATCATTCCAGTCCAACTGCTCACTATTAGTCGAACCTATTGAGGGAACTTTCCGCTTTATATAGTGAAGTATGATTTTAGAAACGAAACTTGGTGAATTCGGGTAAATCTATCGATCATGTATGTAATGACATAGTACTGAGACTCGGGGAGGGGGGCAGTTCACTTCGACTCCTGTCTAGATCTACTCTAATAGGACGGCCAATAGAACACCGTTGGCCTGCACTGAGCTATAAAAATCGAGAGGGTGATTTCCCTTCGCTATTACGATCCGGAAAGCCAACAGGACAACACCTTGTTCACTCTTCTCAGTATTATCAACTCTCACTAAACCATGCGTTTCTTCACTTCTACCATCTTCACCTCTATCTTCGCTGCTAACTTGGCCGTTCTCGTTGGCGCCCAAGAAGCCGCCCGGTTTGGCTTCGTCTCTGTTTCTCCCAGTACTGAAGTCAATGTAGGCGACGTAAGTTCGATTCTTGTTCTTTACTCGTCTTGAAGCCCTTGTTGATTCTCATGTTTCATTGAATCACTCATATGTTATTCACCACAACTTCAACAACTGCCATAGCCAATAACCATCACCTATAACTCCACTAGTGCACGTACACAACCTGAATTTGTCGACTTCTACCTTCAAGGTCAATTCTCTTCTGGTAGACCGACACCATACTTCCTTATCCAAAGGAACGAGTACGACGCCGAGGAAGGTGGTGCGAATGAGAACAAATTGTTGATTTTGGATACTACGGTATGTCCCTCGAGTCAATTTCATGGACCACATTTGCTGAGTATTTCCCTGATGTTTGCATCATTTGTCTAGGCTCCCAACGTAACCCAATTCGGTATTCAAAACTGGACCTTGTGGGCGTACGTGACATATCCTCAGGATGGTCTTCTCGAAATTGGTGGTATAGCTAGTGGATTGTCTTACAACGCTTAGGTACAATGCTTAGGGTTTTACGAATATGGTTGGGAGATCTTGATCATACATCTTCTATGATATTTTACTCAAATTAGTTCCAAACAAGAGTCTTGAGGCATGCTTTCGTCCAAGAACTCGATGGTCAAGGTTCTCTTGTGCATCCCTTACATATGTGTTTGGTACATTGATATAGCATTTATTATTTGGACTAGGAAAATCACTACTTGAAATAGGATTATCAGCCCCTTTCTTATTCACTGCGTCTCCATTCCCTTCGAGAATCTCCAAAAGTTCTTCCATAACCACTTTCGCCGTCTCCCAATTCTCTCTCATATCTCTCTCCCAAGTAGCCACCATGAACCCATTATTGGCCCGGTCTCTCGAGAACGCCGTTGCTTTCACCGGCCCAATACTATCTCTTTTGCGCAAAGGGGGATGCATTCGTATACGACTGTCACTTTGAATAATTCGCCGCGTTCAATGATCTTTGTGGAGTAAGTGAAAAGCCTTTTAATGGTAAGATGAAAGGTATGACGCGACCTTGGCAACCTCTTCGAGTGTGTAAAGTATTTCATGATCCAGGGTAATGATCCACTCCGGAACAGAAAGCGAAGATACTTAACAAAATCTAATCCCTACGCCCGCATACGGTTTCTCGACGGAATGTTCTGCTTGAGTCGCAAGTAATCTATAAAAAATTCTATGGAAGAAGTGAGTCGGCGACTTATCAGGAGCAGAAGTCAACCCTTACCGGTTGCAAAACTGTAGAATAAGAGTTCGTAAGAAGTTATTTGACGCAAGGATAAAATTCTCTCACCGTCGTTTTTCCGTGTTCTACGCTCGTGTTTATTATCTACGCTTCTTTCAGACATCACTAATCGTTTGAAACCACCACAAAATCGCAAATCCCAACGGCAACCCTTACTAGGTGACTATGTATCAACCGGACGCACACGGATGGATTTTGAACAACGCGTGACAACATATTTGAGTCACTGTCACACGATGTTCTTTGTAACGTCCCTCCTTCAAGTTGGCCTCGACTTCGCGTCGGCCTACCGGTTTAGCTTTGCGCTGTCCGGTTTTGCCTTTTGATTTGATCAGTTGGCATACTCAATGTCTGTCTCGTTCAGGTGTTTTTCGGACTCCTTCATTGGAATTTGTTGCCGGGTGAGAGCCTGGCAGCGCCGACTCCAAAAGGGATTTTTCACGTATGCCTCAACCGAACATTCCGCATGGTTTTGAGGATCCTTTGTTAGGCATTGGTCTGGTGTTTTCAGGATTCTTCCGGGAGACATGAAAAAGGGTCGTCAGCCGCTTCAACTGTGTCAATTGGAAGTTGCCTTTCTTCTCTTTCCAGCGCGCGCATCCGGTAAATTGTCTGTACATTCTGTTCATTTCGTACTTGCCAACCTTGCCTTTGGTGCCAGTGAGCACTTATTACTTTATATTTCTACCGGAAAAGTGCGTAAATCAGTCATGTAATCCGTTTCACGCTCTGACTCGTCATTTTCTTGTTCAGACCAATGTAGGCATGTTGTCGACTCTCAACGAATCTACTCCACTTCAACTTCCCCCTCTCCATAGTGGTCGAAATCGACGCCGACACCGGTAGAGATCAACTCGACACTAACACCTCTACTACTCAAGAAGCAGCTTCACTTCATGCTGCCGGCGTTGCTAACAAAGTCCCCGACGAACCCGTTCCAACTCTCTTCAAGTCCAACCCCTTGTCACCCGAGTCTGAGTCGAAAAGGAGTCTGAAAATGAGACTGCTTCCACTTACACCACCATAGTTGTTCAAGAAGTCCAACGCACCCGATCAAACTCACTTGCAGTGCAGCCCCTTCTCGTTCCTGTCAAACAAGAGACGATCAAATTCGACGAGAAGCCTATTGAAGTGAGAGTCGAAGTAGAAGAGAAAGTCGAAGATGATGAAGTGGCTTGCTGGTCTTTTGGCGCTTTGCTCACTGACGCGGATACCTTGTTGTATCAGTATCTTGACATATGGTAGGTACAATTCTTTTTAGTGTCGTATCTCAGTGCTAACCTTTTTCCATCATGCAAATTGACTTCTATCTATTGAGGGACTTTGGTTCGGTATTAATGATACTTATTGGGTTACATCAAGTGCTAATACAATCTTGTTATAGGGAGGCTCTCCCGATCCCCGTCTTTTTGTGCAATGCACCCGCACCTTTCAAGCCTTTCAGGCTCCCTGCTATTTACTCGCCTTTCAGGAGAGCGAACCCCCCTTCCGCACAGCACAACCCATACAGCTGGTTGAGAACAATGGTCCCTAACAAAACCCCTTCAGCTACGTCCTTTGGCACGAACTGGGACGAAGTAGCAGGTGCAAGAATACCTCCGACATCGAAGAAGATAGCCCCACTGAAGGACCATTTATCGCTCGTCTTGTGGTTCGAGATCACATACAAATCGATGCCGGACGCGAGCCATGCCAAGTTCAAGATGCAGTCAATCACCGGCGAGGCTCCGTTCACCCAAGCAGGGTTGTTACCCATCGACACGTCCTCGTAAGCTTTGCAGATGGCGGTAAACGTGACTATGTCGTTCATGTCGACGGCCCATCCAGTGGTGCTGCCCCAAACGGTCGTAAGACTGGGGCGCAACGAAAGCTAGATAAGATACGAATGTGGCGATCAAGACTGGGGTGGGGACTGCACCAGGCGGTGCGTTGGATTTGAGTAAAGTACAAAAGTTGAAAGCACCACTGCCAACGAGAGCGATGATATTGAGGGCAGCATTCGCATTATCAGCAGGCGATAGTGAAGCGGCTAGCTTGGTCTGATTCGAAGCACTTGCAGCTACAGCCAACTTTGTCTCCTCCGAGACCTGTTGCCCTCCTCTTAGAAGGGAAGTCAAGTTATTGAAATCAGTTGCATTAATTAGTGCCGAAGTTGTGCTGTTGTCGGGGAAGAGAGTATTTCCAGTAGCCAACTTGGAAACAATCGTGGCAGGAATGGCACTGATGAGGCAAATGAGGTCTAGGAACGATAGATCATCACCGGAGATCTTCTTGTAAAGGGAAGATATGACCGGGATATTGAGCGGCGCATCCAACACGTCAAGCAGAGTGTTTGCGATAATTCCGAAAAGTTGGAGAACATGCTGCAAACAGTCTCGACAGTATTGAGCAGAAGGTCGGCGATGATGGCACCAAGTTTCTTGATGACGTCAACAGGGGTCAGCGTATAGATTTGGTCGACGATCTGCGACTTGACTTGGTTGACCATGTTCTCGAAGTTTCCGGCCTCCTGCGACACCATCTGCTCCAGTTGCGAGAGAATCTGTTGGGCGTCACCTGTAATGGTTGAAGAAGGGCTGAAAGTGGTGCTGGAGGCGTTAAAGTTGCCTTTTGTCTGCTGGAGCCCCCAGTTGGCCTGTGGCGTATTCGCACCCGGGAGTTGAGAAGTCGTCGAAGTTTGAGCGTTGAGGGCAGATTCGCCTGGATCATTGATATTTGCCCATCCGTTGACCTTGGACTCCAGTTGACCGAGCGCTGTCTGCATTTTGGCCTGGACGGTAG
>ML179269.1:78352-124190 GCA_004369135.1 Dendrothele bispora CBS 962.96 | reverse complement strand
GATAAAGGAGCTCCAGTCCTTGGTTGCTTGCTGGATCGCAACCCCTCCATCCTTTGATCTCAGGTCTACAATTGAACAAGGAATCTCAGCAAAGGCTGACCAGCCTTTACTTGACGACACATTTGACCAACTACAACTTAGCTTTGACAGTCTCTCAATTGGTCAGAGCCTGGTCCCATCTCGTTTCAAAACTCCAGCAACTGTAGAACTCTCCCTGTCCAGCAAAACACCTTTGTCTGGTGAGCCCACATTTTATTTTGGGTTGATTCAATAATATTGGTTGCATCCCGAGTCGATGTCAGATCCAGTATATCAATACTGGTTGCCTAGTCCCAGATCCAGTATATCAATGCAGGTTGCCCAGCTGGTACTGAATAAGTTTGAGGTAATGGGTGTCGTGGGTTTGAGGCATAACAGGTAAGCTTATCTTCTCCAGGACATTTATCTACTGGTCGCTTCTTAAGTCCACCAATGTCAGATCCAGTATATCAATACCGGTTGCCCAGCCTGGATACAGTATATCAATACCGTTGCCAAGCCCAGATCCAGTATATCAATACTGGTTACCCAGGTGGTACTGAATGAGTGGCAGTCGAGGTGATGGGTGTAGTGGGTTTGAGGTATAACAGGTAAGCTTATCTTCTCCAGGACATTCATCTACTGGCTGCTTCTCAAGTCCACCAATGTCAGATCCAGTATATCAATACCGGTTTCAAGCCCCAAATATGGTATATCAATACCCGTTGCCAAGACCAGATACGGTATATCAATACCCGTTGCCAAGCCAGATACGGTATATCAATACCCGTTGCCAAGCCCAGATACGGTAAGCCCAAATCCAGTATATTTATTACCTTTGGTTGCTCGCTGGAGCTCTGTCATGGGCATGAGCTTGTAGCACCTTAGATAAAAGAGCCCAGCCTCATGTTCTGTAAACTTTCGCTGAAGGAATTTAAACCTCTAGGAACCCAAGAGTATTCTGAACGTCATCTGGCATTTGGTAAGCTGTGTTTGTAGCCCTGTCGAGTCATATTGTAATATAAGTACTGACCAGATCAGACACGATATTCAGTGAACAGATCCCAACCCCTCCATTCTTTGATCTCAGGTCTAGAACAAGTAATCTTAGCAAAGCTGACCAGCCTGTACTTGACGACACATTAAACCAACTACAGCTTACCTTTGACAGCCTCACAATTGATCAGAGCCTGGTCCCATCTTATGTCGAAAGTCCAGCAACTGCAGAACTCTCCCTATCCAGCAACGTGCCTATGTCTGGACCCACATTTCATTTCAGGTTGATTCAATTACAGCTGGCATCCCAGTGGTCGCTTCCCAAGTCCACAAATCAATCCACAATGACGTTAGATCCAGTATATCTATACCAGTCTCCCAGCCCAGATCTAGTATATCAATACCAGTTGCCCAGCCAGATCCAGTATATCAATACCGGTTGTCCAGCTGGTACTGAACGAGTGGCAGTCAAGGTGATGGGTGTAGTGTTAGTTTGTTTGACTATGTGAGCCCAGAACGTGTTTGATCCAGGTTGTCATCGGCATTGTTAGGCTGATGTTCAAAAGTGAGGTCCTGCACTTCTAGAGAAGGAGTGACCATTCATTGCTGGGTGATGCGTCTACATAAACAATAAACATGAGTTTTGATGATAAGATTGATAGTAAATTAAGACGTGTCACCTGTCAGCACATCGGGTTTTTTCTCTTCAAAGCGCCAGAACCGTGCCCAACTTCTGATTCTGAAGGATCTCCTTCAAAATACGGGTCAATGAGGGATTAATGGACAGTGCTGTACACCTACCAGGTGATGACATCGACTTGAAGATGTATCGTTGCACTTAGGCTCAACGATTGAACTGTATCATCATCAAGAATACTGATAAAAGCACGAAGGCAAGTGTCAGAAGTTTGATGGTACATGGCGTCGTTTCATAAGCTGAGTTTTTATCTGTAAGATAGTGGGTGTGGAGTGTCACCATTCATATAACTGTCATTGTTTTATATGCATAAATTGGACAAACCATTGAAGACGTCCAAAGCGGAATGAATTTTCATGTATATCTTTCACAAAAAATGTACATGGATGAGCACAAATGACGTGTTTAAAGCAGTCTAGTCGCATGTGCAATATATGGGAATCGCAATATTAAAAAAAGTGGAATGGCTGGACTCGATGCAGAAGAAATCAATCTGAGAAGAGTATTTGAGCTATCCATATCTTGAGACATTTCTAACATGGGAACATCGATACGAGCACGAAAGCGGGCATCAGACCAAAAGTTTGAGAGTACACGATGTTAATCAACAAGGTGAGTTTTCATCTGTGAGATAGTGGTGTATATAACAGTCATTTTTTTATACGCATAAATTAAAAAAAAACATCGAAGACATACAAAGCAAAATGATTTTCCTGTAATACCTTCCACAAAAGCTGTAAACGGATGAGCACAAATGACGTGTTTAATGTGGTTTAACCACATGTGCAATGTATGAGAGCGGTGATATTGAAAAAAGTGGAATGGCCAGACTCGATGCAGAAGAAATCAATCTGGGAAGAATTTGAGCTTTCCATATCTTAAGAAATTTGTTACGACAATAGAAAAACAAGAAAACATACCCCATGTAATGGAAATAATTGTAATATAGAAGTAAAGGCCCAAGACACTGATAGCTACACCATGAACATGAAACCATCCAAATAGATCGACGTTGAAATTATTGAGGCTTCCAAAATGAACAAATTGCGACACTCACTTTTCTTAAAAATTTACCTGAGCTTGCCTGTGTTGTTCATTTGCTTCTGTTTACAGCAAAATTCATAAATATACGGAAAAACCAAAATTTTCGATTGTGGAGCTCACCTATAAGCTCACTCGGCTTAAGTCGGCTTAACAGATCGAACCGAATTCTGGCATCCAGAAAACGCCGCGGCTGGGAGCAGGAATTCCATGGAATTCCCCGTGTTCTAGACCATTATGATGTCTTCCCTCGTTTTCATTCGCTACATTAACATGTTGTTTGTTTGTCACCACCTTTGCTCAATACAAAATGAGCACAGCTTGCCTTTTTGGGAGAAGCAAAGCTATGAGCCGTATCATCGCCGAATGGGAAGCTGCCGATGATTTGCCAAAGGCCCGATGAGCTCCGTAAGGTGAGCTCCATGATCGAAAAATTTCGTTTTTCGGTATATTTATGAAAAGCGCTATAAAGCAAAGAGGAAACTCGTAGTGGAGACTGGTAGTATGGATATGTTGGGCTTGTTCTATGTTTTGGACAATTTTGGACAGTGAGTTGAAGCAAGAACATGATGTATATGCAAGTCTATTTTGTTTGTAAAAGGTTTGATAATTATGCAGAGGAAGTTGATAGAGTGACACGTTGAACTACCGGCCGGCCTCACCTGGATTTGCCAAACATTACAAAACATGCTGAATGTCACATGGTAAGGCTTGGCTTGGACCTCCTTGGAGTCCTCCGACCTCATATCTGTTAGTAACATGTTATCAAGAAGTAGGCCATCGCTGCACGTGGCAGGTACAAGGCTGTAAGCTGTAAAGATAAGACGCGTGATATGCCTAATGGAACTAACCCCGATCAACTAAGCAATAGGGATTGAGTAAGGACGAGTCCTTCCTTCGGTCAGCCTCGTAATAACAGTTACTACCTGTTAACCTTGAGCTATGTAACATGATATAACTTTATTCAATAGTATGGTTGGAGCCTTACCAGTGGGAACACCCACTATTTCTTTACTGGTCTTTTTCTTGTTGAGCATGTGAATCATCCTCGTGTCTGCCACTTGGTCATGTCTTCCACTCTCTTTCCATCCCAACTTTCATACTCTGGTTGTTCCTTTATGTTTCCTCTGAGCAGATCAAACAAATATCAATATATCTCTATGGGTGACTAGTATATCTCTACACCTGTATATCTCTATGGGATAACCATTATATCTCTACAGGCACTGGTATATCTCTATGGGGTGACTGGTATATCTCTATGGGGTGACTGGTATATCTCTATGGGGTGACTGGTATATCTCTATTAAAGAAAGTGGGCCATTGCTTCAAATGGTAAGTACAAGGCGGTCCATAAGGCCACTCTACAGAACAGCGTTGTGTGACATGCTGGATCTGGCAGCTCTGGCAAGTCAGCGTTAGGCATCAATTTATCACAATAAGAATGTGATAAGATTTGCCTAATGGGAGTGTCACAAGAAATGCTAAGTGACAGGGTTTAGTAAAGACAGGTCCTTCCTTCAGTCAGCCTCATAATGGGGTGACCAGTATATCTCTACAGGTGCCAGTATATCTTTATGGGGTGACTGTTATATCTATATAGGGTGACCAGTATGTCTCCACAGGTGCTGGTATATCTCTATGCCAGGGGTAGTCAGACTGGTATATCTCTATGGGGTGACCAGTATATCTCTACAGGGTGACCAATATATCTCTACAGGTGCCAGTATATCTCAATGGGGTGACTGTTATATCTCTATGGGGTGACCTGTATATCTCTATGAGGTGGCCAGTATCTCTCCACAGGGGCCAGTATATCAGAGTGGTGTAAAGTGAAGGCCCAAATGCTTCACTGGTGGGAAGGAGTGCTTCTCTTGTCCAAGAAACTTTGTCAAATAGAGGAGTATGCACTGTGGAAGGCAGAATGGTGGATCTCTAAGGTACCAGGTAAGGATGGAATGCATTCAATAGGAGGAACATATTATGGGATTAGAGTTGATGAGATACTAGCAGAAGGACTAGAGGCGTGTGCTTTGCAACAAGCTCAAGTTCATTGGGACTATGCTGTGCATCTACAACATTCTGCCACTTATAAGACTGCGCCACCATGATCATCCATCATACACCCAACATACTGCCCTCTTAAATTGAAGGATATATAATGAAGCAGTTGTCATCAGTGCCAAGAATGAGATGTAAGAAATAGGTGGTTCAATAACTATACTAGGTTATCTGTATATTTATGCTGGGTCATCTTATGTATCAGCTGAGTAGTCATGGGCTGGTTGTAAAGCTATAATGAGTTGGTTGAAATATATTTCAGAAGTATAACTATGTGTATAGCTATGTTGGGTCATGTGTATAGCTATACTGGGTTGGTTGTACAATATATCGGGTCAAAAATATTGTAATACTTGACTTGTGGTATATCTATGCTGGGTCATTTGTATATCTATACTGGGTCATATGCATAGCTATGCTGGGTCATATGTATAGCCATACATACTGGCATCAAATGATTAGCTATCCTGGGTTGCTTGTACAATATATTGGGTCAGAAGTGTAGCTATAGTGGACTTGTGGTATATCTATGCTGGACCATATGTATATCTATGTTGGACCACATGTATATCTATGTTGGACCATATGTATATCTATTGGTTCATCTGTATATCTAGCTGGGTCAATTGTATATCTATAATGTGTCATATGTATAGCCATACTGGCATCAAATGATTAGCTGTACTGGCATGTATAGCTTTACCAGCTTCAGCTGGGTAGCCACATGGGTTGGTTGTATAGCTATACTAGGTCAAATTGTGTATCTATGCTGGGGCAGATGTATAGCCATACTGGCATCAAATGATTAGTTATACTAGCATGTATAGCTATACTGGGTCAGACATATAACTATACTGGGTTGGTTGTACATCTATACTAGGCCAGCATGTATATCTATACTAGGTAGATTGTATATCTATGCTGGTTTCACTAAATTCTGGGTCAAATGTATACCTATACCAGTATCATTATACTGGCTCAGATCTCTTGCTATACTGGCTCAGATGTATTGCTATACTGGGTCAAATATATAGCTATATAGGGTCAGATGTATAGCTATACTGGGTCAGATGTAACTACAGTGATACAGGTGTATAGCTATACAAGATAGCGGAATGGAGGGCCAGTGGAAAGGGAGTGACTGAAGCGATGAAGCGAACGATATAGGGCTAGATCTAATATAAATTTAGCCGATGTATAAAGATCGAGATCACTGGGGGAGGGTTGTCACAGGGGGGTGACACGGCTGTCATTAATCTTATTATTTATTATTTTTTTCCAGGCTCCTCATGAGAACCCATATATATATACCGTATATATATACCGGTCGGCCTTAGCCACGGCGGCTATATGCCAGGTGTATTAGAACATGGGCGGTGGCAAAGTACTACCGGTATAGCAATGTCAGTGCTACCACGGGTGTCCTTACTGTACAACAATGGATATGGCTCATCAAACCCTTCAGCGAGAGATGGGATAAAGTTCCAACTCTTAAAGTCATCCCAAAAATCCATAAACTACCAATATCTGCCTGACCAATCATACTGACATTTGATACTGTCAAGAACAGGTCCAAGGGCAAGGACCACTCAAGTCACAGGCAAGGAATAAGGGTCATAAATAGAGAGAGGGTGAGCAAGGACACAGCTCCTACAGTACAGTACAGGGATGCCATGTAGTGCAGTGATGAGACGAAGTGGACAAGCTAAAGATCTACCTACAATGGCCATGAATATATATACTACTGAAGAACAAGGGAAATAGAGAACAAGGGACAAGGAGAACAAGGGTACTATGGAGAACAAGGGTACTAGGGAGAACAAGGGTACTAGGGAGAACAAGGGATACTATGGAAACAAGGGAGAAGTTGATAATGATGGATGGATGGATGCTGTGGGTAACCATCAAGGGAATCAGAGGAGTGATTCGTGACATTATCCCCTCTTTAGGCTGTGCTTGCACCGGAGCACAGCAGTATCATGTAACCATGTTGGATGGAGTCCTGCATAGTGTTACCCAATAATAAAAAGGGGGAGAGCTGAGGTGTGGAGAGCTGAACATGACTCCAGCAGGAAAATGAGAGCAGGCAGTAAGGTTGGGTTCCATGGAGCACAGGGTCAAGGTTTCTGGGTCAAGGTTTCTGGGTCAAGGGTTCTGGGTTCTGTGTGTCATGGAATAGGGCCAAACCAAAGTGCCAAGCTAGGGTCCTGTGAGGTGAGTGTAAAGGTAGCTTGTCCAAGTGTCAAGAACAGGTCCAAGGGCAAGGACCACTCAAGTCACAGGCAAGGAATAAGGGTCATAAATAGAGAGAGGGTGAGCAAGGACACAGCTCCTACAGTACAGTACAGGGATGCCATGTAGTGCAGTGATGAGACGAAGTGGACAAGCTAAAGATCTACCTACAATGGCCATGAATATATATACTACTGAAGAACAAGGGACATAGAGAACAAGGGACAAGGAGAACAAGGGTACTATGGAGAACAAGGGTACTAGGGAGAACAAGGGTACTAGGGAGAACAAGGGATACTATGGAAACAAGGGAGAAGTTGATAATGATGGATGGATAGATGCTGTGGGTAACCATCAAGGGAATCAGAGGAGTGATTCGTGACAGATACTCTGTTTGCAAATGTGTCAGTGTGGGTTGATTATCAGATCAAACCTCTCCTAGACAAGTTCCCATGGGTCCTACCAGACTCAACGACATTTTTTGGGAACTAATAAAAGTCAAAATCCCTCAGGATAAGGAGATATGGCTGGTTACAGGTGGTGTAGTTGCAATGTATTCAAACATCCCCATGGAAGATGGAATACAACAAATTGCAAAACTGCTCAAAACTCGCCCAGTGCACTTCAATTCTTTAGAGGATGTTGCAACTATGATCTATGAAGGAACTTGTCATCGTCCTCCTATGACTTGTACTTCAATATAACTATGTTAAATTCTCAGAGAAGACTCTACGCCAAATAATAGGAACAGCAATGGGTACAGTATGGGCACCAACATATGCTAACCTATTCCTTGCTGGCTATGAGGTCAAAGTGCTGGAGGAACTCAAGGACATTATACTCTTCTATAGATGTTTTATTGATGATGCATTTACTATCATCATTGGCACTATAGAGGACATTCACAGGTTCCAAAAACAATTTGGGGCTCTACACCCAAGGGCCTGGTGGATTGGCAACCCTGGACCTAATGTAGGGAGGGGGGGGTCCAAGTGGGGCTGGAAAAAAATTTTGTGACTACACTAAAAATTCCCTCAAATTGGGCAGAGATGATAGATATTTGTGTAAAAGCTTCATACTGTGCATATTCAATGTGTTGCATTGATACACTGATAGTTTCATAGAGAGATTGCACAAGATATTATATTAAAACCGAGAAGAACTTCACATTGTTTTCAAAAAACCTTGTCTAAAGTAATTTTAATGGACAGCAAAAAATCAAATGGTGGACAAGTCTCCAAAAACACTGTGACTGTGATATTGTAGTAGCACATATCTGTAATTTACATCTTATTTTGATCTAATCTTCATGCACGTGACCTTCGATAATCCATATAAGGCAGGAAGGGGGGGGTCATGGTGGCCTCAAAAAAAATTATGTGACCCCAGGTACTTCTTCGCCAATCCGCCAGGCCCTTGTGTCATGAACTCACTGGTCTGCCACCCCACCACTCTCTCAGGAGCCACATTGCCTAACCGAGATATCTTATTTCCTATTCTGAAGTGTGATTAGTCACAGGATCACTACTAATCACACTTCCAAAACACAGTATATAACATGTTAGGGGCTATTCTCTCCTCTGGTACTGAGACAGGGCTGATCACAGGGGTTGACGGGTGACATAGGGATGATTGGACATTGTAGGTAGTGGAGAGGAGGAGGCATTATGGCCACTAGGAGTATACTCCTTTATTTTATTGTATATATACCTTGTATAGTATCAGTATTTGTTAGAATCCAATCTTAGTTGTCATAGGGCATACTGTTCTGATTGATCATACTTTCCTGGTAGGCAATGACTTGCTTATTTGCATCACTTTCGTTGTTGACTCAGCTCCATAGGCTGTCTACATTGCTATTCTCCTTGGTTTCCATACTAGTGTCATTCTTACAGCCTTCTGGGCTTGTAGTCTGAGTTGCCAACACTAGGTTCCTGATTCCTCATAGCTGTGGCTATCATTATTTGCAGATGGATATAGTCTTATATCAACTATTCACAGTATTCTAGAGGCTTAGAGGGTTAGGTTCTTGTGCATGGTCACTGTCACTCCCCAACAGGTTGCCTGGGATAGGCAGTTGTGCATTGCTTTTAGCTCGGGTTGTAACTTGTGACAGTATATTACATGCTGAGGATTAGTTTGATATTATTTGAGGTTTTGAGTCTGAGATAGTTTAGTAGTTACCTCAATATTGAACATTGATTTGTGCTTTATGCATCAAATCCAGAGCTGAGACCTCTCAGTTGGTTGTGCACTTTACCATGATAGAATAGATTGTAGTGGAGTATGAATAAAATTTGTTTTGCCTCAATTTTCTTGTATTTACAACCTTGCAAACTCATAGAATTCAAAAATGTACTCTGTCTTCTTATATTCTACTCAGAAATAGATGCAGTCAGAATATCTAGGCCCTCTCATGTGAGGCTCAACACTGAGAGCATGCTGCTTGGTCTTTGCTTCACTGGATGATGTTGCCCTGGTGAACAGTTGCCCCTTTCTCCAGCAGAATCTTCATTATGCCTTCATGCCCTTTTATGAAGCAGCCTAGAGAGCATTGCCATATTGACCACCTTGGGCATGGACAGCTGCACCTTTCTCCAGCAGAATCTTCATTATGCCTTCATGCCCTAAATATGAAGCAGCCTGGAGAGCATTGCCATAGAAATCACCTTGGGCATGACCATCTGCACCTTTCTCCAGCAGAATCTTCACTATGCCTTCATGCCCAGAATATGAAGCAGCCTGGAGAGCATTGCCATATTGACCACCTTGGGCATGGACATCTGCACCTTTCTCCAGCAGAATCTTCACTATGTCTTCATGCCCTGGAGAGCATTGTCATGTTGACCACCTTGGGCATGGACATCTGCACCTTTCTCCAGCAGAATCTTCACTATGTCTTCATGCCCTTTCAATGAAGCAGCCTGGAGAGCATTGCCATATTGACCACCTTGGGCATGGACATCTGCACCTTTCTCCAGCAGAATCTTCACTATGCCTTCATGCCCTGAATATGAAGCAGCCTGGAGAGCATTGCCATACCAACCATCTTGGGCATGGACATCTGCATCTTTCTCCAGCAGAATCTTCACTATACTTCCATGCTCTTCAAATGAAGCAGCCTGGAGAGCATTGCCATATTCACCACCTTGGGCATGGACATCTGCACCTTTCTCCAACAGAATCTTCACTATGGCTTCATGTCTTGAATATGAAGCAGCTTGGAGAGCATTGCCATACAAACCCCCTTGGACATGGACATCTGCACCTTTCTCCAGCAGAATCTTCACTATGGCTTCATGTCCTTTCAATGAAGCAGCCTGGAGAGAATTGCCATACCGACCACCTTGGGCATGGACATCTGCACCTTTCTCCAGCAGAATCTTCACTATGTCTTCATGCCCTTTCAATGAAGCAGCCTGGAGAGAATTGCCATATTTACCACCTTGGGCATGGACATCTGCACCTTTCTCCAGCAGAATCTTCACTATGCCTTCATGCCCAGAATATGAAGCAGCCTGGAGAGCATTGCCATATTCACCAACTTGGGCATAGACATCTGCACCTTTCTCCAGCAGAATCTTCACTATACCTTCATGCCCTAAATATGAAGCAGCCTGGAGAGCATTGCCATACCGACCACCTTGGGCATGGACATCTGCACCTTTCTCCAGCAGAATCTTTAATATACCTTCATGCCCTGAAAATGAAGCAGTCTGAACAGAATTGCCATAGAAAATACTTTGGGCATGGACATCTGCACCTTTCTCCAGCAGAATCTTGACTATGTCTTCATGCCCTGAATATGAAGCAGCCTGGAGAGCATTATCATAGGAACTACCTTGGGCATGGACATCTGCATTTTTCTCCAACAGAATCTTCACTATGGCTTCATGCCTTGAATATGAAGCAGCCTGGAGAGCATTGCCATACAAACCCCCTTGGACATGGACATCTGCACCTCTCTCCAGCAGAATCTTCACTATGCTTTCATGCCCCAAAAATGAAGCAGCCTGGAGAGCATTGCCATACAAACCACCTTGGGAATGTATATCCACATTTTTTTCC
Organism: Dendrothele bispora CBS 962.96; assembly: GCA_004369135.1. Classification (NCBI taxonomy): domain Eukaryota; kingdom Fungi; phylum Basidiomycota; class Agaricomycetes; order Agaricales; genus Dendrothele; species Dendrothele bispora. The sequence goes on along the minus strand of ML179269.1, from coordinate 113,077 downwards.
AATAACTGAACCACAATATTTCTTAACCCAGTAACAGCAGCATAATACCATGGCTCTGCAATCTCTTCACTCCCTGGCCATTGATAATCTGGTTGATATAGCCTCAACCAATTTATGTAAACACCACTTCTTTCATCCAACATAGCACTCCAAAACTTGTTGATTTCCTCATTCACCTCTTCTATCTGGTTCACATGTTCAAACCAGTATTTGGCAGCATATTCAGCCAAAGGGAAGTCCTCCACTTTCACTGATTTTTTTTCATCTTCTCCACAGTATTGTAAATAGATAATACAAGATTTGGTGATAAGCTCATGAGCTATCCTGTGGTTAACCCTGGCATATGATTGAGATTTTGAGCTTTTAAATGTGATATAGTCCTTCACTGAGGGGTGTGCCAGCTGTAACCCCATTCTAACATTATCCTTCTTCCATAGCAATCTTTTCCCAGTCAACACTCTAACTGGAGTAACAATAACCAGTGTTGAACTGATTATTTTCTCCAATTGACTTTCCATGCTAATAATACGATCATCTTCAGAGAATTGCTGATTCTCGACATCAATAGCCAAGGCCTCTACCACTTGTTCAATGGTTAATGGTGCAAAAGAGAATGTAACCCAGTTCAGAATACATTGAGCTTCCTCCCTATGATCTTGGATGTCTGTCCAGACACGTTCATATGTCTCCTCCAGATTTTTGGGGAGATTATTCAAGGCTGCCTTGATTCCTCTCTTGGTCAACTGTTTTTTCAACTCTTGCAATTGACAATCTACCCATCGGATCCTATTCATAGTCAGTTTATGGTATGAAAGACTTATATTAATTGATATAGTACATACTGTCCATTAGCCCCATTAATCAATGTGTCTCTTATTTCATTTTCCATTCCTGCAAATGACCTTTCTGCCTCTTCAAATGCTTTGTTGATATGTATTATGATATCTATCATCACTTCTTGATCTAATAATATTTCCAAACATTGTTGTGTTCCTCCCAAGTAATGATGAGATAGGTTGCGACAAGTCACAAAAACAGATGCATTGTGAATGAGAAGCAATTCTTTGAGAAAAGCTGCTACTTCTTTCTTGTCTTGGCATTCATCCATTGCATCAATGACAATATATGTTATAAAATTGGCACATCTTTTGATGATGTTAAGAATAACCATTTTCATATCATTCAAAGGAATCTGATGCTGTCCCTGTTGTTTTTTCTCATAAATACCATGCAGTTCAGATTGGTCATAGCTTTTATGTGTTCCTATATTGGCCAACAAAGATGAGATCAAGTCTCTGCATGTGGTTTTGTTTGGGTCTCTTGTGTCAAAATAAAAATAAAACACTATATGATCCCTTTCCATGTTTTTAATAACTGTTGTACTAGAAAGATTTCAGTTCAAATCCATTGTTTAACATTGCCCAGAATACATACCACAGAAAAGTCTTTCCAGAACCAGCTATTGAACTTTAATTAGTTTTAATGAAATGGTTATTTACAAAACCATCAAACTAACCTTTCCCTTGCAGCCAAAGCAGTTTGCCATCTGTCAACCATTTCTGAAATCTTGGATCTTCAACTAACCACATTCCAGTCCCCTCAGTCATTTTGTCACATGCAGCAACATAGTTTGCAGAACAGTCTGGTGGGTTGATCCATTGCCAAATCTCCTTAGCTTTAGCATCTGAACAGTGTCAGGGTACATGAACATAAGAGTCAAATTTGTTTATTAGATTCTCATAATAAGAACATACCTGTAAGTTGATAATAATTGTGTTGATCCCCTCTCACATTATTGATAGTTGAATCTTTCATGGAGATGTTTTGGGCATTCTCAAAAATCCTACATGTGAGTGTCAAATGATTTGCACTTTATGAATAACCTGGTATAATGTGTTTACCAAATATTTGTATCTTGGATATGGCCAGCAGACATTTGGAGACTAGATCAATGCAAAGTTTATATAGAATTACCAAATAAATCAGTAAAGCCATACTTCATCTCTGCTGAATTTTCCTTGTCGGAATGTTGGGCAAACTTCTGACTATGCTCTATCTCTGTGTCTCCCGGACTGGTTATACAGTGAACTCAGTATTTCAGAACTTCGATAAGAGGGAACAGTGATTACCTCTTTGCTTCAGGATTAACCATATATCTCGAAATGTGTCTGTGTCTTTGATGTAGGCGGAACGGAAAGATTATCCAAATTCATGTGACCGCTATTCATTTTGTTGCAAAATAAGGTTTGCGTGCAAAAGATAAGGTTTGGGTATTCACTTTTGGGTGTTCCATGCGTCATGTGTGTGATGTTGACCGACTGGGATTACTGTCCCATTTCCTCGATTCAATCAGAATCAGATGTCATGTATCACCTAATCCGATCCCACCAATAATTTTCCAATAGACCGCATCCGCAACGCGAAATTTGACCAACATTTTATTCATCAAACCGTAGTCAAATTTTTGTGGCCCCCACTCGAAAATGTTGCAAGTGGAGTACATCACGCACATAAAAAGCCCGGACTCCTAATCATGAACACCCTCAAGCTGAACGATCTCTAGCTCAAATCTTTGCTGTGCCATGGAGTTCTTCAGTGTGAGGCTATCGTGGGAAGTTGGTGATGAGAGAGCGACATATGGCGTGAAGACTCGGAATAATAAGTTTACTGTCTATTTCAGCGAGGAGTATTTGATAGTGAAGGTATGTTGATTCATAGATAGGTAAGACCCAATCTACACCCCTCAATGAGGATGGAATGGACCCAGTCCTGCTTTCACCTGCCCTTCTTAGATATTGATGTTTCCCTGGAGGTTGCACCAGAAACACCTGCCCACCGTGACAATCCCCAACTGGAGATTGTTACAAGAGTCTACCAGAAAGCACTAAATGCCTACCTCTACATCCCATGGAACTTTTGCCAGCATGTGCCGGAGAAAATGAGCTGTTCCTTTTCAAGTACACCTATGCCCTCCTTGCTTACATCCACAATCTCCACTCCTGAGATAAGATGACAGTCGACCAGTGCCGTATATAGTTCTTGACACGATTTTGCGGGCAGACATCCGAGCCCAACGATTTGCTCAGTACCTAGTATGCCATGGGCACATGTGCGAGCTGCCCGTGCTTTGGCAGAATAAAGGTCAGCGAAGATGTCTCGTTGAGTTGAAGTAAAGGTGACCCCAACGTATTTGAATTTCTCGACAATCTGTTGAATGGCTTGTCGTTCATGAGAAAAAAAGGGAAAGGGCCTGGACCAAGATCTCCAAAAATCTTAACTTCTGATTTAACGGCACTTAGTGACAAGAAGATCTACATTTCCAGTTCCAACAGGTGGCGTTGTAGGCCAACAGGCGAACGGGAGATTATAACCATGTCATCAGCATGTTCGGTGTGGGAGACGGGGATATTCATAAGATCGGCGTCATCTGGGTCACCAAAGGCCAGGGAGAAAGAAGACAGGTATAGGTTCCATAACATTGGAGAAGCCGGGTCACCCATCAAGACACCGGAACCCGCCTCAAGCTCTGTAGAGACCTCGCCATTTTGTGTCAGGATGTATCTCATCCGGCCATAGACTGACCGAAGCCAATCATAATAAACACTAGTGGTTATGATTTCTGTCTTACAATTCTATCACAGAAGGTCTCCAGTCCGATCCTGGATTGAACCAAAATTTTTCCAGATAGTCGTACAAAACATCGCTATTACATATTTCACTGTATCTTCTTGTGCATGGATCAGTATAAGAATCTGAATCCTTTCCTTCTTTCCATGGCCTGTTCAAATGTAATACCTTCCAATCGAGCAGCCTCCTCCACTCTTGTTCGATCAGCACCTTCCATTGCGGCTCTTTCGTCTGTATCCAGCTTCTTGTTGTCGCGGATGATCAGTTGACGGATGACTAGAAGTGAAACGAAGATAAGTAGTTAGCTGAATCATCTTCCAGCAATAGTCTAGTGCCAAGAGAAAGGATAAATGATGATGCATGATACTGACCGAGGGCAAGTACAGTAGAAAGAGCGAGTGCGGCAAGAGAAACGATCATAGACTGGTGATATTCCGGTCCCCATTCCGCCTTCCATACGTATGAACCCATTCTAATGATAAAATTATGGGTTTTCGGATGGGAAGCCGATCTTGTGGATAGACAAAGCCTGCACTCACAGATTCCCAAGATTCCCAATGCCATTGACCAATCCAAGGGCAGCCGCTCGTTTCCTATTAGTACCATCAAGTTTTCTGGTCCATCATAAAAAAGACCGTTTTATTATATGGGATTACGGCCTGTATGAGCAGATTATAACTCAGCTGTAACTATTATGATTGGTTATGATTGGTCATGATTGGTTATAACTGAGTTGTAATTGAGTTATAACTGGTTATACCGCACCAATGTCCCTTATAATAAAACAGCCTTTTTCATGATGTCAGTATCTGTTCGACTGGATGAGAGAAAGAATAGATAGAACTCACGCAGGAGGTCTAGGAGTAACATTCGATACCCAAACAAGAGTCATTGCGCATCCTAATTGCAGGAAAGGGTGAGGACCTGAAAGAAGCAAGCCAAAGATGTACTTACCCGAGTACCCAGTAGCCATTAAGAACATCGACACATATCGGCCGGCCGTGTTCATTGTACATAGTGCGATGATAAAGCCGACAACTACTCCCCACCACCACCCGGCAATATGAAAGTATCGCTCTCCTGTCCGATCTGCGTGCCAGGCACTTGCAATACAGGTAACCGTGGCAAAGATCCAGGGTGGACTTAATGAGATGTATTATGAGCATTTGGATTGGGACTTGAAATCAATAGCCACTTACGCGGCAAGTAAAAGCGCAATGGTCGTTGAGAAATTCGGGTTCAGAGTCGCGGCGAGACTAGGTAAGAACATAGACAATGTTTAATATGAGATTCAAGGAAGAACATCATAGCGAAAGGTACGACAAAAATAAAGAAAACTCACGTTGGGAAAAAGTTCACGAAGCTCAGACCCAAAAGTTGGGATGCATTCATCACGCAGAAAAGGACGACTTTCGGGTCCTTGAGAGCCATTAAAAGACCCTTCCATGGGCTAATAACAGAAAACAGAGATCATTAAAGAACATTCAATTGTCAGCGAAAGGCAACTCATTGCCCCAATTCAAGGACGTACGAATCTGAATCGTTATCTTGGTCGGCCTCACCGGCATCTTCGGCGAGACGTGCTTGTGCAAGTTGCCTTTCGAAAGGAGAAATCCAACGCGTATTGTGGGGCTGTCAAATGCATAATGTCAATTACAGCGACGAGAGTTGAAAGAGAAGATAATAAATCTCACATAGTCCGGCAGAAGCCACCTATTGTAAAAAGCCACAATCGCCGAATAAGACATTGGCTTGGGTCTGGTTTCGTTAGCAGGACGGAGAAAGTTACTCACATGGAGTTGAGACCAATGAACATCGTAATGGCACCTTCGATGTAGAATAGCCTGTGTAGATTATACAAACAATAGATCAAATCCTTGAATCAACCGCGGAGAAGGTGTAAGACTTAAGCCCTACCAACGCCATCCACGAATCCCTCGGGCACCTTCAAGGCCGTGGAGAATACCTGCCGCCATCAACTATGAAACATTGCGAGCGGATATATGTTAGATGGAAGGTACTGTTATTAGTACATTCATACAAATTAGAGCAGAAACCGTTGTCTACTTACCGCTCCAAATGCATTTGAGGTAAGAAGTCCACTGTAGAGTATGGAAGAGCGGAAAGCCAGCTCTTATAATTCATATGCGCGTAGAATTATGTAGCGTCGTCTCGTGGACCACTCACGTTCGATCTGACACCTACCTTTTTGGTATACCAACGTGAAAGCAAGTAGATAGCTGCGTTAATGAATGAGATATTGCAGATGTCGTAAAAAAACAAGACGACGTACTTCCGGGGTAAAAGGCAGCTTCCGGAAGTCCAATGAACATTCGAGTTGCAAGTATACCTCCGTAGTTGTGTGTAACCTGTGAATTCAAGGCATGAATAATTGCTTGAGAGTATAAAGAATATTAGACATACTCCGGTGAGGGCACTGGTCAATCCCCATGCTATGACACATCCTCCAATGTACAAGGACGGCCTGGAGATGATGTTCGGACGTTATTCTGGAACATAGGATAACTGCGCACTAATACCTTCTAATCCAGTTCAAGAACTATGCACAGTACATCAACAAGGCTTAAAACGGAAAGACAGATAAGACTCGCACCATGTTGGAAGGAATCTGGGCCGGACAGTATGTAACGTAGAGAATCGATAGAATTACTTCATATCGTAAGTCTGGACAATTGAAAATGATGATCAAATTGCGCAATTGAAGAAATGAAAATAGAGTTATCTCCACAGCCGTACCATTGAGCCCAAGGTCTTCCTCAAGTCCTTGTAGCCTAGCTGTTGTAACTCCGTTTCTCTAAAGCGCCACTTTCAGTACGAGTATTTGAGAGAAAAAAAAGTGAGGAGAACGCACGTCGATGTAGTTCATAATGTAGATCAAAATGATGGTAGGCAGCAATCTCCTGTCCAGTTTGCGAACAAGCTTTCGTTCCACGTATTCCCTTTCACTGGTGCCAAGCTTTGGGATAGGTTCCAACTCGAGTGGGCTTGGTCGTGTTGCGCATGTTCCTGGAGGGTTATATCCTCTTTTTCCTTCTCTGGCAGTGTTGGGGACCCTAGCATCTTGGGCAAGGTCGTTCACGTCAAGAGGTAGAGGTATAGAGGTGAATGCAGGGAAGAAAGGAACGTCTGCGTAGTCATTTGTAGTATCTGGAACTAATTTGAGCAGATCAAAATGACAGGGATTTGAAGATTGACCTGATGACCTGGTGACTTGGTCTATAGCGCATAGAGCCAGCTGAATGAGACCGGCAGGAATGTACTAGAGGCGGGAGATTGAGTACCAAGACTTTCCAAAGGACATAAATACTCAAGAATTTTTCAGTTAAGCCATGGAACCACTTTTTGTTCGGATTTGACCTCAGAAAAGGAGACATCTCCAAAAATTGCATTTGTCAAATGATCAGTGCTGCTGGCATTGATGAGAACCATGGCCCCATGAAATGGCCAGATCCAGAGTGGATGGGAAATCATTCAAACCAATAGATTTGTCGTGCTGCGATCAGGATTTTAATACCATATATTTGGTAAGGGGATCAATCATCCAGTGTAGAATTCGTAATGAATTTGCTATAAGTCTTTTATTAGAAACTCAGTAGTTCTAGTTCTATTCACAACAGGGAAAGGAGAAGACTGTATCAAGTTCCTCTATTGGTTTCTATGCCAAGACTTTCTAGGATTGGTTTTTACTATTCCGGGTGAAAGCCGTGATGCTAGCTATGTCTCCATCTTGAAGTCAGTGAAAGAAAACTGCAGTCCAGTGATTTTGTGACCCTTTGGATGGAAATGGCATCTGAGTTTCAGGCGCATGTGAATAAAGCATTCTCTTTCAGTTACTTCTTCAAGTTACACATTTCTACTTGTCATATGTATATATCCATCCATTAGTAAAGATACCTGAATCCTTTCCTCCTTTCCATAGCCTGTTCAAATGTAATCCCTTCCAACCGAGCAGCTTCCTCAACTCTCGTCCGATCGGTACCTTCCATGATGGCTTTCTCGTCTGCATCCAACTTCTTATTGTCTCGGACGATCATTTGACGGATGACTTATAGAGAAAAACAAAGACATATCAGTTGTCTTGCAAATAATGATGCAACCGGAAAGAGTAGATAACACCAACCCAGCGCGAGGACACTAGCCAGAGCGAGTGCAAGGAGAGAGACAATCATAGATTGATGATATTCTGGTCCCCATTCTGCTTTCCATACGAACGAACCCATTCTAGTGTGATATAAACAAGGACCGTGAATTTTTGAATGAGAAGTCTACTTATGGATGGGTGTTGTACTCACAGATTCCCGAGGTTACCAATGCCATTCACCAATCCGATGGCAGCTGCTCGTTTCCTGCACGATTTGAGGTTAGCGTCTGTCCAGCTGGACAAGGAATGCAGTGCTAGAAGAGAACTGACGCAGGAGGTCTAGGAATAGCATTTGATACCCAGACAAGTGTCATCGCAAAACCTGATTCACGGAAAAAAAAGAGGGATGGTGAAAAAACCCGAAAGAAACTAAATTAAACCATCAACTGACCACAATACCCGGAAGCCATCAAGAACATCGACACGTATCGGCCTGCCGTGTTCATTGTACATAGTGCGATGATGAAGCCTATAATTACTCCCCACCACCATCCGGCAATGTGGAAGAATCGTTCTCCAGTCCGATCGGCATGCCAGGCACTCAAGCAACAGAGGATCGTGGCGAAGATCCACGGAGGACTTTTTTTAGAGAAACGGAATGTATGCATGTATGTATTTTTAGCAACCTAAAGCATCAGAAACTTCAAATCGAAGAATGATAAAAGCGAAAACATACGCGGCGAGCAAAAGAGCGATGGTTGTTGAGAAGCTTGGATTCAGAGTTGCGGTTAGACTAAATGTTTTTGCCAGTTACGGGTAAATTCAGATGAAGAATAACTACACCAAGAAACTTTAAGTGACGATAACAACTCACGTTGGGAAAAAGTTGACAAAGCTCAGACCCAAAAGTTGGGATGTGGTCATCACGCAGAAAATAAGAACTTTTGGATCCTTGATAGCCATTAAGAGCCCTTTCATTGGGCTTTACCGTGGAAAGGCAATCGTCATTAAAGGGACAAAGATTCAACTATCAGCGAAAAGACGTTCCAATTGCAAAAGATCGAGTTGACAACGCACGAATCTGCTTCAGTATCTTGGTCGGCTTCACCGGCGTCTTCAGCTAGACGTGCTTGTGCAAGTCGTTGTTCAAAAGGAGACATCCAACGCGTATTTTGTGGCTGTGGAAAACGGCATTCGGACGAATTATCAATTCAAACTTATAATAAAACGCTAGAAAGAGAAACGGATTGTTGGATCGCCCGCTCACATAGTCCGGTAATAGCCACCTATGTTTAGACCCGCCAGAAACAGCATGCCGAAAGGAAAGAGAATGTTTGCGTAAATTTACTAATCCCACCTGTTCGTAAAGACGGAAAAAGGTCACTTACATGGCGTTAAGACCAACAAACATCGTAATAGCACCTTCAATGTAGAATAGCCTGTCGCAATGAAAAGGAGTTAGACACATGTGGTATGCACAGCAAGGAAAGTGAAAAGTCTTCATTCTTACCAGCGCCATCCACGAATCCCTCGGGCACCCTCAAGGCCATTAAGGATACCCGCTGCCATCAACTATTACAAAAAGTGCGGGAAGGAATGGATTGAGTGGGTAAGTGTAGGTTTTTAGTACATCGATGTAAGGTTAGCACAGGATCATTTGACTTTTTCTTTTGTTACTTACCGCTCCAAATGCGTTCGAAATAAGAAGTCCGCCATAAAGTATACAAGAGCGAAAAGCTAGCTCCTACAATCCCCAGAAAAAAGTTCCATATTAGGCGCCTGCCTGTCTCGTTGGTTCATCATGAGTTGTGAAACACGTACTTTTTTTGTGTACCAACGTGAAAGCAAATAGATGGCTAGCGAGGACGACAAATGAGATCTAAGCATGTATTTTCTCAATGATAAAGCATCGGCATACCTCCGGGATAGAATGCAGATTCGGGAAGTCCAATGAACATTCGGATTGCGAGTATACCTCCGTAGTTGTGTGTAACCTGAATATTTAAAAAGAGAGTTGAGTAATTTCATTTGAAAAATATGAAAAAGAAACTAGAACGCACTCCAGTGAGAGCGCTGGTCAGCCCCCATGCTACCACGCACCCTCCGATATACAGTGACGGTCTAGAAAGGTTTGAAGATAGGACAGGATAGGAGGATTAGATGGGACTTAGACCGTGCGTAAGATGACTACCTTTTAATCCAGTTCAAGAACTAGATAGGTGCATTAGTAAGGCTGGAAATGGAAGGATGGACTGAATACGTACCATGTTAGAGGGAATCTGAGCGGGACAGTATGTAACGTAGAGAACCGAGAGAATGACTTCATATTTTAAGTCTGAAAGTTTGTTCATATCCGTCAATGACCCGAAACAAAACTTCGGAGCATGATCACAACATACCGTTGAGTCCAAGGTCCGTTTCAAGTCCTTGAAGTCTGGCCGTCGTCACTCCGTTTCTCTAAAAAACCCAGTATCATAAGAACTCGTTCAGAAGAAACAAGAGAAGACGCACGTCAATATAGTTCATGATGAAGATCACGATGATAGTAGGTAGCAGTCTCATGTCCAATTTGCGAACAAGTTTCCGTTCGACGTAGTCCCTTTCACTTGTACCGAGCTCTGGAATTGGCTCTTGTTCAATTGGGTCCTGGAGTTGTGGTGAAGGCTCTTCGATGGAGTTATCCTCCTTCTCTGGCAGTACTGGGGCATTTGACATTGTTAATGAGGTCGCTCACGTCGTAGAGGAGAAGAGTGAGTACGGGTGAATGTAGGAAAGAAAGGAACCCTAACTCGGTTTTGTATCGGAAGGCCATTTAGAGGCTCCACGGACAGAAAGAATTCAAAGACTGACCTGCTGACACTGTCAACGGATCCGATTGAATGAGTTCGGCAGGATATGATGTTTCCTCTGGGAAGCAGCAACGTCATTGGGTCTCTCACAAAGCTGCACACACTCGTCCTGAAGATGTCTAATTACAGAGTCGTCCGTGGGGGCCAAGGTACGAAATCGATTGGTGACAAAAAAAAACTCCCTATCTGAAGACGTCTACTCGGAAGAGAAGTCGAGGACGCTTGATGCATACGCCTGTAAACTCTGTATTTTGTTAGAACAGCTGACAGACTTGATGGATTAGTGCCAGGTGAACAGGGAGACGTCGGACTCACCGAAGGCAGGAGACCCGGCCAGGAGACACGTCAAGCAAGCGCGGTCACGTGTTGAAAGCTGCCGACGAACCGGTCCGAGTAAGTATGTCTGTTGACTCTCAACTTCGTTGTTGGTACGTACTATTCTCAACGGTTAAATCCTTTTCCTCGTTTGGCATTAGGTGGAAGCTCACCAATATGCCTGAGAAATTGTGCAATACAAGTCTTGCTCGAATTTCATACTTGTTGTTGGTACAAAGTCCATCAGAAAAAGACCAAACCGAATTGCACAAACCTACTGGTAAGCAACATGAATCAGGAATCAGGAATATTCTGAATAGACGTTTAGTTATATTGAACGTAGTAGGGGAGTTATTATTTATGTACAACGGAATTTCCTGACCCATCTCAAGCTTCAAGCTCAAATCTTCTTGCTTTCTTTTAGAATATCTTATCCATGTAAAGAAGAACAACCAAAGATAGGTGAACTGAAATAGCTTGGGTAATTATTCAAGAAACGCGGAACTTCCAAAATGTGATGATAGGTACTGATGCAGACTTAAACTTATCAACGTTAAAGATGTCACTACCTCCAGAACGGTCGGCATATCTCTCAAGCCTGACCCACAGAACAGAGCCTACAGACCAACCAAAAATGGATTCCCTAGGTACAGTTGAAATGTCGTTATGCGGACTGATAGAGGCCGAAGAACATAGCTCCCGACACAGTTCTATCACGACTTTGTCCGGTGTCCTGAAGAGGATTCTCTGGTCGTTGTCATCGGATGAGTTGGCAACTGTTTTGCGTATGTATTCCAATGGGATAGTCCTCAAAACACGATCGGCCCTCCTTCTGTCTTTTGTCGAAGAATTGACTTTGCGAGCCAAAAACGCGCGGATTTCAGCATCGGGCTGATCACCACTGGCCATTACTACAGCTTTCACGTCCTTCAACTGCTCCAGGTCTTCGTCTTCCGCTCTTTCTCTTTCCAATGCTTCAAACCCAGATGCAAGGCTGGTCTTTGTCGCAAAATTGAATCGACGCAAGGACTGCGAATCTAGTTCTTGTTCCAGGGCCTGTAGACGTACACGAGTTGGTATGTCTATTATGTATTCTTTGGTCGTGATTCCTGCTTTACGTGCGTCATCCAACCGAGACCTTGACACTCTCCTCCACAGAGGGATATCAATACACGTATTTTCGTCTTCATCTTTGAGCAACAAAGCTTGTGCTATCGCAATAGTGGCCTTGAGACGGTCGTCTCTAGTAAAATGGTCAGGGTCAAGTGTCAGGCCCAGAAGACCCATTACACTAAACACGACATCGACCGGGCGCGCAGATGTGCGCCATTGAACGTACTCCCAGACATCCCGAAATCGATCAAGGTGTCCCACTGAAGTTTGCTCTTGTCGGAACTGATCGCGTCGTTCTAGAGCTTGGGTAAACTGTTGTCGACGTTCCTGTGAGCCATCTCGGTCATCATCATATAACCGCAGTTGCGCGAGGAAGTATTCTTCGATGTGCATACTATGGACAGCACTCTGTGGAGGCGAACCGATATAATCGGTGTATAACACCCTGATTTCTGGTGCTACCATCACTTCTTGAAAAGTCCATGCCCGTTCGACCCATTCCGTTTCTTCTTCTTTGATCGGAAAGCGCCTCAAACCGGCTGGGAGAACGAAGCAAATCCTGCACCCTTTATAGATATCATACATGTTCATAATCTGCCAACGTTTGTCCCGCTTTCCTTTATCCGATGCCGTCTGCAAAACGCACAATCTATCAAGCCACAACAAATTGACGCCGACTTGAAGAGAAGCTAGACAAACATAGTGTAGCACATCAATGCTGATCGGCCCTCCGTCATTGCGGTCTTCGCCATCAACGAGAAAAACGCCACGAGCGTTTAATTTCGAATTCAAGCTGTCCTGTTCTGGTGGAAGACTTTTCCAGACATGCGAAATGGAAGCGTAATGGCTGTGAGGTAACTCCAACATCTCCCAGATGTGGATGCTATTGTCCTGAACATACTTGGCGCAATCGATGAATCGATATCGCTCTGCAGTAGCGAAAGGTGTCAAGTCGATTCGCTCGTCCCGGTTTGTAGCAGCAGCTCGCAAGTCGGATAGAGATGAACTGAAAATAGTCGTTGCGGTGCTAGTGCTGGAGAATTGATCTTGTAAGTTGATTGGTATAACGTCTCTGATTTGTTCGCCCTCGGGCTGATATACAGCAAGAGGATAATCGTGACTTGAGATAGACTTGGCACCCCTAGAAGCAAAATGAATGCCGGGTACCAAACCCGTCGTTAATTCTCTAGGAACCCTCTGTCCGACCAAACGATGATCGATAAGCGCTGGCATGTAATGATAAGTTTTGATGTGGTCTCAGTACCTGTGGAAAGACAATGCCCTGAAAACCATCATCTGCATCAAAGTTCTCCGTGACGGCTTTTGTCTCGTCAGTGCCGACAGATAAAGCTGTAACATCTGCTGGATCGATGGTTCCTGTTGCATTATTTTTTATTACTTGGTCCTTTTGCATCTGCTATAGCGTAGTTTTAGAAATGGAATAAGTTTGCAAAATGGGTAGTTATACAACCTAGCAGTATGGATTCCAAGTGCTGGAGCGTCAGGATGGAATGGTGTTGTAAGTGCTCTTGCAGACGTGTGTCCGACCACAACACTCGCAAAGTGTACAAGGAAGGATCTTAGCCCTTACATCCAAACAACACCACACCTTCTCTCCAGTTCTCTCCTCAAAGTTTACTCGTCCTCCTTCTCTCACCATGCTGTCAAAAAAAAAACACATTTATATTACTCACTCGACCTTGAAAGTATTTTCTTTCAACCACTAAAAAAAAACATCAAATTTAACACCACTTACAAATTGGACGTGCGTAAGTTAGTGACTGAGTGTTCAAACGAATACTTGATCATCCCGTAATGTACAGCATTTGATTGTGGTCTTTGCATTGACACGCCCCATCCAAACGCAAACGCAACGACGTTCTTCTGGATATGATCGCCGCTGTCCATACTATCGTATTTTAACGCTTATGACAGACTGACAGCCATGCAGTTTTAGGCTCTTTTCCAGTGACGTCGACTTATTCAATGTCTGCCTGATAACTTGTAGCTTTACGTATACTACTGCTACGCTAGAATCAATATCATTCATAGAAACTTAGCTATGCAGTGTCAATTTAGAGCGCTCTAAGTTAAATGATGAGGTCTGCAAACAGACCGCCTCAAATACGGGTTCAAAGTTCCGTTGATTCAAACATCTTTGACGTCGTCTTCTCCATTCCTATCCTCACCACCCGCCCATCTGGTCCAGAGAGCTATTCATCAGAATTTAACGTAAATAGTCATGATATTCAATCAAGAACTACCATGTTAGAGAAAAATGATCAAGATATGCATAGATTTATGAACACCAGTCGCCACTGCATATTCTACATATCCCGGAGTCGTTCAAGGTGTTCTGTTGTTTATTATCCTGACGTTTACTCGAAGTTTGGACACCATAGGCGCTACGAGAAGTTGTTCAGACTATTTTTTTCCTTAATGTCTGTTGTACTCCAAGTTATAGAAAGGCTCAAATCCTCAATCCTAGGTATGCTCAGGTGCACTTGGTATACAGCGTCTACTACCACAAGCACCACCATCATCCTTTTGTAATGTTCGTACAACCGAACACGATCCAATGCTTTTGCCTTGATTGATAGCGTCTAATAGTACTACGGAAGCAACTCTAAACATCATCTAAATACATGATACATTTTCGTAGGATGATAACCACTGTTCATTCTCCATTTCTTAGCTGTGAACACTCGCGTTATGGATTGTATAGCTTGTCAGCTCCATATCAAGAAAGTCGATGGTACGATCAGTAGCAACTTGCAGTTTTAGTACATCCTCGGAGCCTCTCAGCTTGGACAAATATATAATGTAGCATACCAATGCATCAATCATTGCGGATCCCTCCGGTAATAGTATTGTCATCATAAGGAAGATATGCTGAGTCCACGTGGGACTCGTTTCCGAATTCGACTGTTCGAGACCATTCAAGTCATTCGAAGAAAGACATGTAGACTGGAAACACATCAATTCTAATGGATCCCGCTCTGCCACTGTGTTTCAGTTTCCGAAATCCAATGAGGTTTATTTTTCTGGACATGATCCAACTTTGAATGATACCACTCTCATAAACAGCGGTAAAAGGTGTGGAGTCAGTCAATCCTTATTGATCTTAATGGGAACCCCGATGTATGGTAAAGCCTTTACTGGCAGTGTTATGATGAACAGAGGTACCACCCGCCCTTTTCGACTGATTGGTACTTATTCTTGTCAAAGTCACTGACTCGGTCTATCGTGTGATTGATAAAATATGTACGGACTCGGAACTTGATCATAAACCAGATAGGAATCAAAGTTCAGAAGCTGTTGTCAATTATCTTTCGGCGCCTGACGTACACGGCTGCCCAATATTCACTTAAAATCATATAATATCCGTGGAATATGATCTGAAGCGAAAATTCGATGCCGTTTTCAAAAAGTGACCGCATAGAGATTTATAAAAACGAGAAATAACAAGAAATATTCATATGATCTGTACTGCATGAGTTCACGTGCTTAGACCACGCAGGGATTTCCCGGCCCTTCCGATTCTCCCAATTATCAGCTCCAATGGCAATAACGAAAATGCAAACAACTTCACATGTATTCAGGATTTCGTAGATACAACAGTAACAGTACAAAAAAGAAAAGACAAAGCGCTATCAACAGTTCCCCTTGTACTCAAGTGTTCCAAAAAAAACGAAGATGATATTCCTAAATAAAAACTTGAGTTAGCCTACAGCCCTCGACAGCGATGCGAGACCTTTTGGGACTACTTACCAGAATCGATGGAAGGGAGGAAGGGTAGTCCCCAGGAAAGCTGTGAAAGCCCATATTAGAACACAACTTGACCAGACAGTAACATCGGACTTACCCTACAGCCCGCCATGGGACTCACCAGAAGTCAGAGAAGGGTAATTTCTAGGAAAGCTGTACACATCAGAGCTCGAAGCCTCATCAAACAGCAATGGGACTTACCAGGAATAGTGGCCCTAGTTCCAAAAGGAAGGGTCAAAGACTTGAAAGGAGCCTAAAACAGAGGAGGATGCATGGCACTGGCAGAGGTCATCGTGGTCAAAGACAAAGAAGTTCGAAGTTCAACCAAAGTCACGAAATTTTTTTTAAACAAACGAGATCACGTGCGGGACAAACGACCGGCTGTAGGACCTTGTAGGGCTTTGACAAGATGAACATAGCGTCAGCAAATTCGGATGGAAAAAAAACTTGTGTCATGGTTTGCGTTCACAAGATAAACATCGCGTCAGCAAATTCGGAACAGACTGAAATTGGCAAAGGAGAATAATCAACTTGTGTCATGGGTTGCAATATTGAAGGTTTTCACGAAATATTTACATGAGATAATACTAATCACGTTTTTATGACTTTGTAAAAACCGTCAATATCGCATTCAGTAAATGAGGTGCAGCCGTGTAGATCAATTTAAGATGCAAATGCAGATACAGTCACGAGGTCTTCGGATTTGTAGTCCCGTCGCTTGAAAACTCAAATCACAACAGCTTGAGCGCTCTACAAAGATATGTAGTGATAACAAGCACCTGTAACAGCCGCTGGCTTCTGCAACTTCAACTTCCGGTAACACCTTTTCAAGGTATTTACGGTACATTCTTGTCCGACAACTTCTCGCCGATCTTCTTTCGACGATAAGCTAAAAAAAGAAAAAATGACTCAGAAACACCGTCCGTTTAGTGAGTACTAGTGTAATATGAACGAAAATAGTAAAAGCAGAAATCACCGGTCCTAATAGTGTCGGATATACGGATAGTGCTTCTCAGGAGAAGCGGAAGTCCGGACTCCGGCTCTCATGAGATTATTGGAGATAAATCACGGGACGACTATAGTTAACCGTCCCCGAGCCTACCCCTTGAGAAGAACTTCTTGTCTTGAACAGAATCCAAGAAAAGACCTTGAGTACTGGATCTATAGATTTGCCGAGGTCAGTATTTCCCATCCTTTCCAGTCGTGAATCATAGATACACGGTGGTATAGATCAAAAATAAAAATACCTTTCCGTAGAAGTCCCGAATCGTACCTGTACAGTGTACTACTAGCGTAAGTTGACTTAAAATAAAATACCTTTCCGTAGAAGTCCCGAATCGTACCTGTAGCGTAAGTTGACTTGCATCTATCGGAACGCTCTGCCTGCGAACAGAGCGAAGGGATCTACAGCAACGTAGCCACCGGTCGGAACGCCCATTAGCAGAATAAGGGGGGCTCGGCGCTCTTCCGAACCTTGTAATGACAAAGTCCGGTACCGAGACGTTGAAAACATTATCCGTCAAGCGAAGTAGATACGGTCCCGGCCAATCTCAGGAAAAACGTTTTAGCAAAAAAAAAATAAGTAGAAAAAGGTACATACTAGTATAGCAAGCGCTATCGTGTACAAATGTAGTCCGCAGGTGTTGTCAGTTTGAGTTTCTTTGCAGGCTGCGTGATGTAAAGTTGACAGTCGTCATTGAAAATCCGACGGAATGCGTTTTCCTTTGAGTCCCAGCCTGACTGAGTCATGCGCTTGGAGTTGGACGTTGAACGTTGAAACCTTAACGCGTGACGTCGTCTAGCGTTCCGCGGAGGCTTACGACCATGACCGTGTAGCTATCTTAGCATTGTGATGCTGCACTGGTTAAGGCTATGCTAGTAAGCTGGGCTTTCGGAATCTCTGAGCTCAGTAAGCCTCAATTCGATTGTTCTTGCTTGCTTTATTCAGTTATTAGCCTAGGGTCAGACAAAGCTGCACAGTTCATTGATTATGGTTATCTATATCTCATTAAACGCTTTCGGAATCTTTGAGCTCACCAGGCCCCAATTCGATTGCTCAAAACAAACTCCTGCTTGCTTTATTCAGTTATTAGTCTAGGGCCAGCAAAAGCTGCACAGTTCATTAATTTTAGTTTTCTCTCATTAAGGGACTCACCGGCGTTTCGAACTTTATGATTATCTTTCATTATCTTCCTTTGAACATTCATCAACAGGTAGAGATCTGTCCGTATATGTCTTGTACCGCAGTGTTCTTGAGCGAGCACTCCACATACAGCCGACGAATTCCGGTGACTCTGTGAGAGAATTCCAACTTAGCTATGGCAGTGTTTATGAATGAATGAATGCCTCCTTTTTAAGCTATGCACTATTAGAAAGTCCTGCTAGGAATATGAACTGAAAGGGAGGAGACATCTGTAATATTCTCGTTCGATTTGAGCGGGGAGGTTCAATTTGATAATTTGCTTGTAGCGCTTGAATCGGATGGGAATTTCTAGAGACAGGTAACCCTGGTTTGGACCGTTGTACAGTATGTAACCGTTGTGAGGGTCGAACACGTCCGACGGTCTTTTGAGTTGCAGGAAAAAGTAGATCATGGTGTAATCGAGTTCACCGTTGGTAACAACAAGAAGAAAGAAAACAAAGATTGGAAGCGCTTTGTGTTTATCATGCTATTCAACCCGGAGAACAGCTCTGCTTTTGGAAAAAAAGAAGGTCGAGGAAGATGTTGATCATTCGGTAATGTATTTCTGGGGAAACAACGTGATTTTCGGAATGGTCTTTTATATCACCTTTCTGTGTTCCTAGAATCGAAGATTACAACAAATGGAAGCGCCTTTGCGATTTACCAATAGCGCTCCATGCTGTAAGTATACAATGCAGATACGAACTTTGTGTAGGCAGGCTTATCCGTCGTAAAAGCATTCTCCGTATGTAGTTTTTTTCGGTAGAATTGTAACCGCTTGAGATGTTTGCTATTGATTCCCTATGTATGTATTGCACCAAAAACACTACGTGGGTCCTAAATTTGTTTTCGCAGTTGAGTTCCCGACGCGACCGTATGATTATCTTTTTTGTGATGCGTAAAACTGGAAAGGCCGACGGCTGTTCGCGAACGTTTGGAGCAAAGATTGAAGATTGGGAATTGAATACACACATGTTGATAGTTGAGTTTTCATCGTAATCGCAGTAACGTATTGAGATGGAAATGATCAAACCATCTGCTGCAGCTTGAGGTCACGTCATTTGCTCACAGCCTTACCGACATATCATTGAGACTACGCGACAAACGTCGATTGGAGTTTGGGTTTGAAAGCATCTGGACAAAAGAGTACATTACCGTGACCCAAGGATAGCAGAAACCAGTGCCAATTGATGGAAATGTAGGATCGCCCAGGGTACGCTGCTAGTTCTAGAAAATTGCTTGTTGGATATCCCTTTCTCGACAATATTTCAGGACTTGCATCGCTTTGAGTACCGTAGAATCTTTGAGTGGGTCAGCGGACTTCCGTCCATGTCATACAGCTTTGGAAGCTGTAGATGTTTTGAGATTCGGAACCGGACAACATGAGAGGTTGAATGTTGCTCAGAGTCAATCACATTCTCCTGAAAGGACCTGATACCAGCTGATACCTTGGCAATTTGCTTTGGCACTGCTCCTCCAGAACAAATGAGATGGAAAGTGGGAAAGGGAGATGGTTGACATGGCACGTGCACGTAAGATCTGACTCGCCAGACATTGATACAATCAAACAACACCACACAACGCGTCGGTTCAGCGCCAGCGTCCACCGCATAGCTTTTCTGCTTGTTTTGTTCTCATCATTCCCGGTCTCTGACTCACCCCTTCCTTTCCCCGTCGAGCACAAGAGTGTTTCGTACCGTTCCTTTCTCGTTTGGACCTGGTAGGAATTGGATCTCCATGAATGCTAATAATACCGTTTCATTCGTTGTACGTTTCAAAGGTCGGAAACCCATCAAATCTGAATGATTCGTCGATGTGGTGAAAGCAGTGAATGACAGCAATCTTTCGAAACGGACTTATCGCTGATGGCATCTTATCACTTTCAATTATGGGTATTCAGAGGGAGACAGGATGTTCAAAACAGTTAGAGCTCGGACTGGTGAGTTGTCTATCCGGTGCGATTTGCCACTCTATATGCTATTACATTGCCGTTTTAGTACCTGGGTTTTGACTCAGATTACGTCGTGACCGTCTATGCGCCTATAAGTACTATAAGTGCGCCGCCTCCCAAGTCATACCATCATCTCAACCTAATTCTCTCTTCTTTTCCTCGGAGTTGCGTCTCATCCTCCATGCCCACTAACGTCTCACAGATGGACGTACCACTCTTCTCTGGGCAAGGGAACGTCGCCGTGGACAAAACTTCCACCTATGAACAGGCTCTGCGCGACGCCGAGTCGACCTCTGGCTCGACATTCCTTCACTCCTGCTTCAACGCTTTCCACACAGAGATCGATTCTCTCGAGCCCAAGCTTCGCAAGAACGCTGGTATTGACTCGAATGACTTCTCAACACCCAAGGATCTTTTGAAGACCTGGGCAGGACGCTACGCGCACAACAGTATACTTTCTGGATCGAAACTCTTCTTGATCCATTGTCTTCGCTACCTAGCATATACCGAGTCCTCGGAATCTTTCTCGCCTGCTGAAGTTTTGGGCTTTTCTTCAGGCATCATCCCGGCTGCAGTGGTCAGTGCTTCATCAACTACAAAGAACTTTACATCCCGCGCGGTGGAAGCATACCGTCTTGTACTCTGGATCGGGATTCGATCCCAACTCTACCGCAAATCGGAGCTTGAGCCCGTTCCATTCATCGATATCGACACACAGCCATGGAGTGTTGTCTTCATTGGCACGAACAAAGATGTAGCGCAGAAAGCGGTTGATCAGTTCAACAACGTACGTTCTGAACCATCATACTATTTTTGTTGTTCAACTATCATTAACGACTCGGGTATCTTTCTAGGTAAACCCGCTATCTCCCATCTTCATCACCGCCGTGATGGATAGTTCATCCGTGACTGTGTCTGGACGACCTGACGTCCTTGCGGAATTCACAACCAACTATCGTAAATCGACCTCAGTTCATCCTACTAAGATCAACACATTATATCACGCTCCGATTCATGCCACCACGCTTCGTCACGAGATATTGTCTGATGTTGAACGTCGCAGTATCTCGTTCCCTGACTTCGTCGACATCAAGGTGCCTATTCGATCGAGCTACACAGGGGAGTTGCTTACTCCAAGCTCGGACTCCAAATCCCTTCTCGAATACGTCGTCGACATGGTCATTGTCGAGCCAGTCAACTGGGATCGCGTGAATTCCGGACTCGTTAAATCGACGTCCGAATCTCACTTGATCAAGCTGATCAACTTTGGACCTGGAAATGGGATCGCTCGAGGTATGGAAAAGTCTTTCCCTAAAGGACGCCTCTCTGTTGTAGATGTCTCGATGGGGAATAGCTCTGGTCCATCTAAACCACCCGCGGATAGCATCGCAATTTGTGGGATGTCTATTCATATGCCCGGAGCACGAAACACCAACGAATTATGGGAGCTTCTTGAGAAGGGCATCAATACCGTCGCAGAGGTAAGCATACTAAATTATGATGGTACACAAGTGATCCGTTCCTAACCAAAAATCTCTTTTCTATCTTTAAACCCTAGATACCAGAAGACCGATTCAAAATATCCGAATACAACCCAGCCACCTCCTCTAATACAAAGCGTACTATGAAGGCTAAAACTGCTAATTGTATTGATGGCGTGGACGAATTCGATAACCAATTCTTCAAAATCTCGCCGCGTGAAGCTAAGAGCATGGATCCTCAACAACGCATTCTTCTCCAGACCACGTATGAAGCATTAGAGGATGCCGGTTACGTTCCAGATTCTACACCTAGCTTCAGACGAGACACGTTCGGGTGCTTTGTCGGTGTCGCAACTCACGATTATATTCAAAATCTTCGGGATGAGATAGATGTTTACTACAGCACAGGTATTAAAAAAACTTCTACACCTTTGTCATTATACTAATTGGGACAAATTTAGGTACGCTTAAGGCGTTCTTGAGTGGTCGAATATCATACGCTATGCAGTGGGGGGGCCCTTCGGCAGTTGTCGACACAGCCTGTTCATCTTCTATGGTCGCGGTATACCAAGGGGCGCGCGCACTGATGAACCGCGATTGCAATGCCGCGATCGTTGGAGGAGTGAATATTTTCTCTAGCCCAGATGTAAGTGTAACATCAACTTTTATCTTCTTGAGTCATCTCCTAACTTTATGACGTGTCTTTCTTTCAATTATTGATGGCAGATGTTTCTCGGACTTGACCGTGGACACTTCTTGAGTCCTACAGGCCAGTGCAAACCTTTCGACGCGTCTGCCGATGGTTACAGTCGTTCCGAAGGCTGTGGCATCTTTGTTTTGAAGCGACTTGATGATGCGATCATGGAAAATGATAATATCCTCGGCGTCATTCGTGGTGTTGAAGTCAATCAAAGCGGTCTCGCACACTCAATCACGCACCCTCACGCTCCCACTCAAACGTCCCTGTTTGAGCGTCTGTTGGACAAGAGCGGAATTCCTGCGGAGCGAATCAATGTTGTCGAAGCGCACGGCACAGGAACGCAAGCCGGTGATCCCGTCGAAATGGAGAGTTTGCGTAAAGTCCTCTGCCATCAACGTACAGCTCAGAACCCACTTCATATTATGTCTATCAAGGCCAACATTGGCCATTTGGAGGCGGCTTCTGGTGCTGCGGGACTAGCGAAATTGCTTCTGATGTTCGATCGTAAGATCATTCCTCGTCAGATTTCGCTCCAAAACTTGAATCCTCGCATTGACGCCTTGGAGAACGATAACACACGAGTCAACACCACACATGTTTCATGGGAACCTTCTCACGAAGGACAGACTAGGATAGCTCTATTGAACAATTTCGGAGCCGCAGGATCCAACGCAGCAGCTATTATTGAGGAATACGTTTCTCCTTCCCCAGCAGCTGTCGACCCAACTGCCGAGTTCCTGTTTGGTTTATCAGCTAAATCTGAAAAGGCACTCCAAGATCTGAAGAGCCGATTCGTTGAATGGCTTTCCTCTTCTGCATCGGACAAGCTGCGACTCGCAGACATTGCCTATACGACTACGGCAAGACGACAGATGTATTCCCACCGTATCTGTGTCACGGCAAGCTCCAAGAACGAACTCATTCAGAATCTTTCCAGCGCTGCTATCCAGAAGTCGCCTGAGGGTCACGCTCGAGTCGTATTCGTCTTCTCTGGGCAAGGATCACAGTATCTAGGGATGGGAAAGGCGTTATATGAGCGCAACACAGCCTTCAAGGAAGTCATTGATGATTGTCATGCCTTTTTGATTGATAAAGGTTTCCCGGGCGTTCTACCTATTTTGACATCCAGCGGCGAAAGCAGTGGGCTGACAAAGTTGGAAGAGTTTGAGGCGTATCAAGCCGCTATCTTCGCACTCGAGTACGCTATTGCAAGGTTATGGATATCGTGGGGCTTGTCTCCTTTTGCAGTTATTGGACACAGGTATGTGGTTTCCCGCCCCGATCATTATCAGACGCGCAATTCAAACTGATCTATTTCTGTTTTAGTCTTGGAGAATACGCTGCGCTAGTAATCGCGGATGTCATCAGCCTAGAAGACGCTCTTACACTCGTTGCCAGTCGCGTTCGTTTTATGGTGCAGAAATGCGAAACAGACACGACCGGGATGATGGCCGTTTCGATGAGCGCAACGGAGATCCGCGAGTTAGTGCGGGGATCCATCCTTTTCTCCGATATTTCTGTTTCCTGCATCAACAGTCCCTCGGATTGCGTGGTATCTGGACCCAAGGAGTCCTTGACGGAGCTGAAGAAGTACTTGGATGACTCCAAACGCTGCAAGTCCGTTATCCTCTCAGTACCCTTCGGGTACCACAGCAGTGCTATGGATCCTCTTCTTGACGACCTGACTCAGGTTGCTGAGCAAATGTGTATACGCTCCCCGATGATTCCTATCGTCTCAAATGTCTTTGGGCAACTTGTAATGCCAGGAGATGACGGTTTCTTTAACGCGGGTTATTTCGCGAGGCACTGCGCTGAACCTGTGCAGTTTGAGACTGGGGTTCGATCCATGCTTTCCACTCCTTCCTTTGAGGAGGTAGATGCTTGGCTTGAGATAGGTCCCCATGCCAGCTTACTACCAATGCTGAAATCCAATCCCCTTTCGGCTTCCAAGGGTGTATTTCTTACCTCTCTCCGCAAACACAAAAATCCCTGGTCCACAATGATGATCGCAGCATCTCAACTCTACACATGCAATGCTAGAATGAGTTGGCGAACCATGTTCTCACATATCCCCTCAGTGTCGTGTGTAAGCTTGCCCCATTATCCTTTCTCAAAGAGCAAGTTTTGGGTCGCATTCAAAGAAGCCAGTCCGGCCGCGGTCGAATTGCCTTTGGAAGCTGTGAAATCCCTTCCTAGCGTCGATTCGGCAGTATTGGAATCTTGGCTCCAGTACCCTTCTTCTGAGAATGGGATGGTTGCGATCTTCGAGACACCTATTTCCAAACTCTCGAAGTTCATCACTGGCCATAGCGTTGGAGGTCACCCTCTCTGTCCTGCATCAGTTTATATCGAGCAAGTCTTCTCTGGCGTTCGGGCGGCTGAACAACACACTCACAAGGCTCGCGACAAGACTCATGTCAACATCCGCAAATTGAAGTTCGTCAACCCTCTGGTTTACAACCCAGAGGTAGCGCGTACGATTGTCACGAAGATCACTTTGGACCAGGAGTCTGGGCATTTCACGATTAGTTCGCATACTTCTTCTGATGGCAAAGAAACCGTTCATGTTCAAGGAGAGTACCGAGTCCAGTCCGACTCCTCTACGACCAAGAAGTTATCCAAGTGTCTTCCTGTCGTTACTCGTCGCGCAGCAGCTGTTCGGGAATCTAGGAACGGAGAGGAACCCGAGATATTTTCGAGACGTACGGCTTACGAGGTTATATTCCCTCGTGTAGTTGCTTACTCTCGAGAGTATCATACTATGCAGTCCCTTACGGTCGGAGTGGACGGTATGGAAGGGTCAGCTTCAGTCAAGCTTCCCGGTGACCACCTGAAGGACAACTTCGTTGTTCATCCTGTCTTCATGGACACATTGCTTCATACGCCTGGTTTCGTGTCTAACCTCCAGGGTGGTGACGGCGACGCACTCATTTGTGCTGAAGTTGGTTCTGTCAAGGTTGTTCCGGAATTAATCGACAGCGCCGCCTCATACACTGTCTACTGTAGCATTGCTTTGTTGGAAGATGGTAATTTGAGGCTTGCGGAAGCCTTCGCTGTTCGTCAAGGTGAACAGGCACAGGTGGTTGCTCACATGAAAGATATTCATTTCCGTCGAGTCCGTTTGGCCAGCCTCAAAAAGGGACTCGGGATCGCTGCCGGAGCTCCTGCCACTCAACCGGAAACAGCAGTTCCTCAGTCGAAGGTGACTGCCAGACATGCCCCTCGGCCCGCTCCAGCTGTCCAGGTTCTTTCGGAGTCGCCAGTCCGACCTAGTCAACCTGCCATTGATGTCCACGATGCTGTACTCCGAATCGTATCCGAGACTTGCGCAGTCGCTTCCGCAAAAGTCAAAGACGACACCGATCTTTCTTCGTTAGGAGTCGACTCGATGATGTTCATCGAGATCCTGGAAAAGTTGAAGCAGAGCTTTACGAATCTGAATGTCGATCCCCAAGCTTTCCAGACGTGTCATACCGTATCGGAAATGGTACACAGTGTTTCATCGGCGTTGCCTGCTACACCTGTTTTGTCACAGAAGAGCGAGGTAGTAGCTGTTAAGCGGGAAGAGGAGGCAAGGATAGTAGAGGGGAAGTCGGAGCGGACAGAACAGTTGGATCTGAAGCAAATTCTTGCATCTGTCTTGGATATGGATGCTAAAAATATTCCAGACGACGCGGATTTTGATTCTTTGGGCTTAGATTCCTTGAGCGCAATCGAGGCTCTCAAGGCATTTAAAGTGGCATTGAAGATGGACCTTCCCGATGACTACTTCACGCTCCATCCCACTATCAAAGCCATTCAGTTCGACTTACTCAATCGAGAAGGAAGGAGACCTAGTTCACTTACCAATACTCCTTTTCCGGAAGCCAAACTTGAGACCATTCCAGCTCTGTCTGAATCCGTGATCAGAGCGTTGAAATTGGACTCAACACCCGTTACGATCCAAAAGTCGTTGAGTAACAGGCTTCCTCTTTTCGTAATCCATGACGGAAGTGGCTTGATCAACTATTATGAACGTCTTTCACCTCTTGGTCGCGTCCTCAAAGGAATCCATAATCCTCATTTCTCTACCGCAACGCCGTGGACGGATATACGACAGATGGCCTCATCATATGCCGATTTGATTGCAAAGTCTGGAGAAAAATCTATTCTGATCGGAGGTTCGTCTTTCAGAATCCAATACCCTTCCATTGTTGAAAACTAACCTATTCGCTTACAGGATGGTCATTTGGAGGAGTCGCTGCGTATGAAACTTCGCTTCAGCTCCAGAAAAGGGGGGTGACTGTTCGAGGCATCGTTCTCATTGACAGCCCCAGTCCAGTCAATCATGTTCCCCTCTCCGAATCGCTCATCGAAGCTGTCGTCGAACTAGACAGACGGACCTCAAGTGATCTCGGTCGGCTCGTCAAGTCACAATTCCGTCTTAATTCCGCTTTACTGGGGAACTATGACGCTTGTGAGTCGAGCGGCATGTGTCCTCCCATAGTTCTTCTTCGATCATCGGAAGGCTTCAAATCAGAACGTGTTGCATCAAGTAAAATCCCTTCATGGTTGGCTGAACGCGGAAATCCAAAAGACGCCGTCGTTGGATGGGAAAAGCTCACTGGAAGCTCAATCAAAATCATCGACATTCCAGGAAATCATTTCGAACCCTTCAAACCTCATAACATCGAGCATACAGGAAAAGCAATCGCAGAAGCGTGTATCCATTTTGAACGTTTGTAAACTTTGTATTTTATGTTCCTAATCAGGTCTTCCATCGGCCATGTTATCCTAGTAGTGGATTAATAGTCTCGTAATCTCACTAGTATTTAACTTATTAACAAATTTCATTCAGACATTCGTATCAATACTCAACTGACTGTAGTTTTACTATATAGTATGTACTTTTATACCTCTGACAATAATTTCATCTTATCTTTATTTGTCTTCGACTTAAGATATTGAACGCATACGTATGAATTCCAAATCCACTGATTTCAATGCTAAATATACGCAAGTCCTTGTAATCCTTGTAAGATGATGCCAGTCCATAGTACAATAGTCTAGACTGTCAATGATAAATACATATAGAGATCTTGGGGGATGATAACTTCTTCGTACGAGCACATGCAAGGTTACAGCGATGGTCGTCAGGAGAGATAAACAGGAAGAGAATTTTCAGAACGATTTGACGTCACTGTAATCTGCGGTAACGGCCGGACCACGTCAAAGCTAGATTCCCGGGACTGATATAAAGGCAAGGTCTCAATAGTACTCCCGGTGCGTCCGGTCCTCGTCGTACTGGCGGTGCCGTAAGTCGGTACCCTATCCAAGGTTGATTCTGGCTGAGGAAGTGGTCGACGTCTCGGCCGGCGGGCCTCTGAACGTTTACTGTGACGTCTAGGCGAGTTTGTGGTAGATCTGAGATTGGAATCATGGTCGTTAATCTCTGAGGATGTTTCCGAGACGTCTTCTGGTTGTATAGGAGAATCTTGTCTGGCTGGTTGATCAAAGTCCCTGTCCCTAGGTGAAGGTACGATGAACCTATTGTGATCAAATTGTTCTGCTCTTAAGCTTGATCCGTCAGTGCCTTGACTGCTAGAAGATGAATAAATGGAAGATGTCGAATCGGGGTGTCTTTGTTGTGTTATCATTGACCGTACAAATCCAATCGTTCCATTAACACTTTGTGCTGTAAGAATGGAAGAATGATCTCGCTCCTCAATTTCATAGAATCGATCTTGAATTATCAAAAAGATCAGAATGAAGACCATAGACTTGGACCTTGAATCAGTACTCACCGACTCCATTCCTTGACACGTATCGATGTGCGACATATAGGACTAACAAGGTCGCAGTCAATAGCTGAGATCCCACGGCCGTCGCAGCAAAGAAAGGATAGGTTAGAAAGACCATGCGGTAAGACGCAGCTATATAGATCAGACTAAGACTGATCAGGTAGAGAGCTGATAATATAGTGGACACCAAGACGAAGGGGTTTTTCATCGTTGCAATGTCCAAGGATCTCCATGTCTAGATGTCCATAAAATGAATGAGAAGAATCGAAAGTTTATCCCAGTGTTGTACGTACAGTAATGAACCATGGTATCAGTAACTAAAGACTTATCAGTATGTCATACAATAAAACCATAAACATACGTACAAAGACTTGCAGAAAAGCCAGAGCTTGGTACATCCGCGGATGACTGGCGAAGTGGGCTGATACGCCGGTGAACAAGTCCTGTAACCATAGACCGACTGAACTAGGTATGATGAATAGGGAAACCTGCATGATCACAAGCAATGCGATTCTGAGTTTGTACGGCGTTGATCGCCTCACAGGTTGGCGAGCTTCCTGCATATGCTCTGACTGGAAACAGGAGTTGGTAAGCTTTTCCAATCCATTTTAAGACCGGGTGAGACAAGCGACACACCGTGATGAAGATATATGTTACTATCACCGAGAGGACAAACCCCAGCGCATCTATGGCGAGCGTCGGTATCTCAAACTTCCTCCTGTTAGTCCAGAATCCTACAAGTATATTAACTTGTCCATTGCACAGCTTTCCCTCCACGATTCCATCATAATCCGCATGCAGATGATCTGAGTCGACTACTCGGAACATTGCCCATGACATAGAAAGCAAATGCAAGACTAGAGTCGTAAGGCTCAAAGATATGGATTTCTGGACGATAGACAGTATCCCGACAGCCAACATGAAGAATTGGGCGACGAGTAGGATGATATCTTCAGATATGGAAATGCCGAGCCTAATCTTTACAATTAGCACCCTGACGACGGAAAATGCAAGCAGGTCACATACGTGTATTGAGTCCACTTTAAAGCCGAAACGCAGCCCTGATCGAGAGACGACGGATTTTCAAGAAATTCACGGTTCTCGCTACCCTGGAACGACTGCCAGGGTGAAAAATAAGCCAATCTATGTAGAGAGGAGTCGGAAAGAAGCAAATATACTCACACGTCCTTCCCTTTCGTTTCTATTGAAGCCACCACGGCCGCTGCCTCCTGCACCTCCCCGATCTCCACCAGCCTGAGCAGAGCTTATCTGGTTGTTGTTGATTATTTCGCCGCCCCCGCCGTTAATAGCGTTATTGTTATTGTTGTTGTTGACGTTCCCAGAAATTATGACACTGCCATCACCAGCATTAACGTTATTCCCCGATCCTTCACTGACCTGCGTCACCCCATCACCCGTAACCCCGACGGAGACAGACACTCCTCCGTCAGTAGAGGAGGAAGAGGAGGCGGACGCTCCTCCATTCGATTCTCCATCAGCGGACGAAGAAGAAGAGGCAGACGCTCCTCCATTCGATTCTCCATCGGCAGAGGAAGAAGAGGAGGCAGATGTTTCTCCGTTCGATCCTCCATCAGCAGGCGGGGAAGAGGAGGCAGACCCTTCTCCATCCGATTGTCCATCAGCAGAAGAAGGAGGGGAGCCAGATACCTCTCCATACGGTTCTCCGTCCCCGTCCGGCGGCAACGGCGAGGAAGGAGGGGGACCCGGCTCTGATGGGTCACTGGTAGGTGCAGCAGATGGTTCTTGGTGGCTAGAGGTCTGAGCACCTGGTAGTTCGGACTCGGAATTAGTGCTTGGAGATGTACTACTCACTCCAAGTGGAGCATCACTACTAGCATCTGTAACGGTATTAGTTACAGAATTTGCATTACTTGTATCTGTAACGGTATTAGTAGCAGAATTTGGAGCCGGTATTGACTCAGGGGCACCCGGTCCTCCTTCATTCGCAAGGCCTGTGCTCGTTGGTTGGGATGGGAATGATGTAGAGGGTGTATCAGACGATATCGGTATCGTGTTCGAACCAGTCGATGAAAAATTGGGATTTGAAAGAGTGGGAGGTGTAATAGTTGGAACAATAACCTGAGTCACTGAGAAAATGGAGCTTGTGATACTCGGATCAGAAGTAGAAGCCTGGGTCCTACTACTAGCAGAGCTCCCAGCATCTAAAGTCGTTGAAGGCGTCGTCGTACCCTGACAATTGTCGTCTACCTGACCCGTACAGATCACTCCAGCTCCCGATTTAGTCTGAGCGCTACTAGCAGAGCCTCCGGCATCTGAAGTCGTCGAAGGTTCTGTCACACCCTGACAATTGCCCAAGTCGTCTACCTGACCCGTACAGACCACTACAGATCCAGCTTGAATAACGGGTAGCACGAAGCCTTGTTGTACATTCTGTGCCGGGTTTGGATTTTGGCTGTCGCTGTTGTTGACCACTCCTCCTCCTGAATCTTCCCCCGATGACGAAAGAATCGTATTGACATAAGCATGAGCGGACTTATTTAGCTGGAGAGTACGACTGCGAAGGGCAACTTGTAAAATGAAGTATACGGTCGAGACGCATAGGCAGAGGAGGGGAGCCCTAGGGAGCATTTTTGATGTTGGTCAATGACAACGTTGAGTATCCTGATTGATATCAAGACTTGGTTTCTCAGTCAAAAGCTGAGACGAAGTGGATTTTGCTTACCTGTCCAGAGCAGTGACATACAAGATACGAAGAGAAGCACTGCTAACTTCGCCAAGAGGAAGATATACGACGGCCGGACTCTCTGAGTCTTCGTAACAAGGGTTCCAGACCAAGAAAGAGAGAGGACTGAAGGAGAAAGGATCCAAGCAGTTCACAGATACATACATAAAGCTGCCATAGTCCGTAATGATGGTTTCGAGATGTTCATAGCTTAGGGCACTGAATCGAGAGTTCGGGAGATCCCATTCAGTCCGTTACTAACCTGCCTGTTACCGAAGCACCCTTGTCCAGGGATAAACCAAAATTCACTTTATATAGCATGAGTAGCGAATTAGTTCTATTACCCTCCATCATTATCTGTGTTCTCGAAATAGAATCCAATCAAATGAAGTCCGGAAAGCCATCCCTCACTGACCCGGCAGTTTCTCGCTTCTTGGATACACTGATGTAAATCAAAATCTGATTGAATCGTACAGATTTGACCAATGGTTCCAATGGATCAATTCACTTTGGCAATCTCCGCTCGAAAATCATTGTCTACAGTCCAATTGGGCCACTGCCTGTTATCAGTGAGGCAGAAGCTCAGGTGCTCGAATACAAAGTCAATTACAACCAGTTCTTATTATTTGCGTAGATCTCTCAAGTTGCATCTTCAGGACGGGATTATATAAGTGATGTAAAAGTTTTGCCAATGCATTGTAGCTAGTAGTTTCAAGTTATTCTAGTAGGCATTGAAAGTTTTTTTCACCACTGTTCCAACTATATCTGACACAATTTTTCATATAGGTAATTGAGAAGTAACACAGCTTCTCGTCAAGCCAACAGCACGGGAGTAGTAATTGATGACTATTTCTCGAAGTAATCACACATCTATCAAAATTTGTTTGACGTACGCAGCCAGAAGCGGGTCAAAGAACCTCATGTATAGGTGGAGATGCCTGCCTGACACAAAAAAGTGTCATCTTTGGAAATTTTTGTCCGGACCAAAATTGAGTCCTATCTGCGACAGATTTCTGTCGGAGCTTGGGTAGTGGCCTTTCGAAGGTGCTCTAAGGACGAAAACTTAAAAATTCGAGAGCGCGTCCTTGCAATAGATACAACAGATTTAGTTACCCTCGGATAACCATGAACTGGTCAGCCGGCGATCAGTGAATTTCACTGACAACCTCTTAGATGTGCTGACTATTTGCTGTCGAGGAATGCAAATGAAAGATAGCGACAAGAGCTGATTTGATACGTGTAAGTATGATAACTCATGTCACTTGTACGTACAAACCATTGAGGCTGATGTTGAGGCATGGGCTCAACCATGGTTTCCGTTTTTCCGTTGGAGACCACATTCTACTTCGAGGCCAAAGTGTACACCACTGGATAAATAAGCAGCAATGGATGTACCATTATCTTAACGCTACATCACTTAGTCTGAGGTGTGCACTGTAGTATAAAGAATACAGTCTTTTACTGGTTATTGGGACAAATGTCCCCCGTAGAAGGATTTTTGTTGGCCTTTTTGGATAAATGTCTTATGATACCTTAATGACTCGACTAGACAATCCATAGGACAGGCTGAGGAGCTCGAATACATTGAAAAGAGAGGGACAAAGACACTCGCGCGGAATTCTGTCCCAAAACCTTGTTTTTCATTGAGGACGACTAGCAGGGCTTAGATTCTGCATACTCATATTCATCATAATACCTACTCAAGACAGTGAAGTCTCACCGAGGGAAGTCATAATGTTTTTGTCCTACTATATTATATCCTTGAAGGTTTTTATGTTACGGAGGGTGAGCTACGAGACTTTCATCTATTGTATGGTGCTCAACATCATACAGTAGAGCATTTTGTGAGTGCATTATGTCTAGATATGAAGAC
The DNA here is from genome assembly GCA_004369135.1 of Dendrothele bispora CBS 962.96. NCBI lineage: Eukaryota > Fungi > Basidiomycota > Agaricomycetes > Agaricales > Dendrothele > Dendrothele bispora. The sequence goes on along the minus strand of ML179269.1, from coordinate 80,632 downwards.
ACAGACTGTTTGAGTGCACGGTGAATATTTTGTTCTAGTGTGCTAGTTTTTAGTGAATATTAGAAAATGGGTCAATGCTTTGTTCGGTCCATGCCTGAAACAACATATCTGCTTCTAAGCTAGTCAATTTACTGCTATAGTCATACTTCACAAAAAGTTTCAGAGCGAGGGACAGCCAGGGGACAACACCGTTGTTGAGTTTGTCTGCCGCATGGGGCGGGCCTAAATAAGGAAAATGACATCATCGCCCACTCACACCCAATTTTCGTGTATCTCCTAATTAGGCTTCGCAATCATCAACAGCCGACACCGACAGTTGCGTAAGGCCTTAAACTACATATCTAAACATCCTAGATTCTCCCCGAAAAGGCTGAGCTCTCAGGAAATAGGAAGTGATCCACTTCCTGGTCTGCCCAGTTTCCTGATAGGAAATAGTATTGGCCGGTAAAAGACCGTACTTAAGTAGATAGTTTTCAGGTGGACATAATGATCAAAAAGAGCTGACCCCTGCCCGGATTGAACGGACGACCTTGTGGAATCCCGTGATCTGGAATCACACGCTCTACCACTGAGCTAAGGGGTCATGATTGAAGCGCCCATTCAATTTGACAAGGCGCTTGACTAGGAATCGGACTCAGAAACTCCGTCGTTCCGGAAGGACCGAAATAATTTCCCAAATCTGTAAAAATCCGTAACGCTCCGCGCTCGCGTTCGCAATCCCCGACTCTCCGGACAGGGCAAATTGGTGGGCATTGCTTGATGGTTGACAGCTCTAGTACTTATATAGAGATCCATCATTGAATTGTTAACGATTCCAGCCTTTGTTTGGCTTGAGATGGCTTGAGATGTTTTGAGATGTTTTGAGATGTCTTGAGATACTTTTCGCTTTGTAAGAGACTTGTATTGAAATGTATTGAAATGTTTTGTTATCTTTCACTTCTCTTTTTGATCAGCCACCATGTTGCCTCTCCTGACAGAGATTGAGACCAATGTCAAAAAACAACAATCATATAAATTAATTTGGATGACAAAAAAACAAAAACAAATGTGTGGATTCCCAGTATTTGCCCAAATTATCAGCCCAATATTGCAATGCCTTTGTTGAACACAATCATCATTTCTCTCGCCAACTTTTCAAAGCCTTAACCCAGGAGAAACATTCAATTTTAATACAACCTTCAATAATGGTTTATGTTACCATTTATTAATGGACTGTGAATGCACACATGGAGTGTTACAAGATGGGGTAGTGGTAACCTGGGTCATTGCCACCTACTTATCCGAGTCTGAAGCATCAAGTTTGCATTTGGATGTATAGAATCATTAAAGAAACATAGAAAAGTTAAGCAGTGGCTACAGATAATGTACAATTTGAGCCCCCCCTCAAAAAAAGTAGTAGTCGACATAAAAAGTCAAATGTTAGAAACTATAAATTTCAAGGGATAGGTAATAAAACTGAGAGCATGTCTGAAACATGAATCTTGGGTATTGCCAAATTTTTGATATGGCCAGCAGACATATTGGACACATCTTTGAGCCCAGTCATCACTGTGGCTGTGGTGAGGTCCATAAGAGATTATTGGCAAGCTACAGCTTTTTGGTAAGTCAATCTATACAATCTGCAAGAAAAGTATCTTTTGACTTACTGTCCACACTCAGTACTCAGTTGTACAAAAAATTTTCAAGTGGCCTTGACAGCACTGAGCAAATTGCAGTTTCTCTGTGATTCACATTTCTCATTAAGTATATTTTGATGGAAGGAAAAAAAACTTACAATGTCTGCAGAATATGATATACCTGAGTCTGTGTCACCAAGTCTTTCATGCAATTGCCAAAGACTATCTGGGAACACAATGGTATGAGTAGTTGTAAGTTGTTTATTGAATGCAGTGCCTAATGATATATGTCTGTGAATATCTAGTAGTGTTAGTGAGTGTGAAATTACTTACATTTTGGTATAACTATTGTAATATTATCTTTTTAGTTGCAACAGGCCAGTATTTTTAATATGCAACAACTATGAAAATTGTAAGGTAAGCTTTCTGAAATTGCTGTGAAACTAAACACTTACTTTTTTTTTGGCACCAAGTCTGAATAGGTGAGAAATTCAGACACACATTTAGGGTAAGTAAGAATATGAAAATACAAAGAAAAAAGCGAGGGGTGTATAAGTGTTGACCCCACAAGATGGGAGTCAAATGAAGTCTGAATAGGTGAAATTCAGACAAACATTAGGGTAAGTAAGAAGATAGAAAGGAAGTAATGTAAGAGTATAGAAAG
>ML179269.1:0-78028 GCA_004369135.1 Dendrothele bispora CBS 962.96 | reverse complement strand
AGCACCAAAGGTGCATAGAAATGTGCCTCTGCCTGTGTATCAAAGACAAGGATTTGAGGTGCATGGGGTGAGTCCAGTTGTACTTTTTATATTACCCACTGAGTCCTGAACAGTTTTGAGTTAGGAATGAGCCAGTCAGTATGTCATTGACATGGGATTGAAGATTTACTGCAGTGCATAATGTTTTCCTTTTGTCAAAATTGCTGATTGCAATCCAGCATGGAATTCCTGTTGACTAGAATCTGTAGGTGCCCACAAGAACTTCAATGACATGTCCGTTGATTCTGAACTTAAACATTGCTTCAAATACATCAAATATCTGCACATTAACCTGACCAGTAAGTGGAAATCTTGAATCATTGTACACAAAAAGTGCATTTCTGACTATATTCCGTGTCTCATTCACCAAGTGCTGCAACTCTTCAGTCTGTGTTTCAGCTGTTACACATGAGTTAATGCATGCTATCAAAGTACTTGCAGAGGAGCATTTCTGAAACATCTGAATCTGGATTGCACCGGTAGGCATTCAACACAAGCATTAATGCACTGTCATAGGCACAGGACCAATTTTTGGAATCCCATTTGGGACCATATGCTAGTTGTAAGCAGTGCTGACACTTGAACAAAGCTGTAGAAGGTATGCTGAATACTGATTTTTGTGTGTTTACAGTACCAGTTTGCATTTGCAATGTGTTATCATAGTACTCATAGTATTCAATTTTATGCACAAATGCTGCCATAGTATTGCCATCTCTCTGCCTTGTTAGTCTAATTTTCATTCCATGCAGATCCATTTGATATGACTGGGTTGGAACACCACTCTCTGTTTCAGGGTCATGGACAAGCCTCTTAGGAGCACAGAGGAAACCCAGCATCAACCAAGGTGTTATGTTCCATTGCCTCAAAACGCTCATTTTCAACATGTAGATAAAGGTTTGTTCAGATCTGCCAATGTAACCTTTTTGATGATACAAAGTCCTTCACGTCTAGTGGCGCGGGATGCAGCAACATAGGCTGAGAAACCCCCTTCATCCAAGGCTGTAAAAACTACTGGCATTGTTTTACCTTGTGCTGACTGACCAGTAACTGCATATGCAGGCTGAAGTGGAAGCTGCCACCGAGTAATATCAACAATCTCTCCTGAAGGTAAGCGTGTTTTGAAACTGCATTTTACTGGTTTGATTGGAAACCACTTCTCAGGAAGGTCTGGGATATGAACAAGACTATCCTTTGAATTCAACTAGAGCTGCAGTACATACACTGTTGTTAAAGTTATCTAACTCTGTCATAAATTTCCTGACAATCCCTTGTGCTCCATTGGTTATCCCAAGCCCTGTAGATAAATTCCTTGATTTCAATATCACTGGCATCCCTTCAAAAAGAGGTATGCGACCAGGAAGAATGTCAGAATCAGATGATGTATCAATATCAAGTAGGAAATCTCTCAATAACTTTTTCTCTATTTTTGAATTGTTTGCAAGATCATTTGATACAACCATTCTTTCATACCCTCCAACAGCACCTGCCTTTCGGTAATTCAATTGATAGCGCAAAAAATTGGTCTTAACAATAGCAGCTGCAGCATAATTTTCAGGCAATGACATATCAATACCATTGGGATTATCTGGAGACTTGATCACTCGGGAGTTGAAAAGTTCAACATCTTTCTGTGTACACTGACGCATACGTAATCGACCAACAGCATCTGCATATTCTAAATCACTTTTCATGCGCTTTTGCTCAGTAAGGGAGATTACACCATTGACACTTTTCCAGGCAATCCGTCCAATTCTGTGTTGTACTTGAAATTCAGTCTGTCTGGTGTGTTCCATCAAGTACACTTTTGGAATTGGACTGTACAGTGCAGTTGCTCTAACTGGTGGAAATTGGAAAAAATCTCCAGCAAAAACAACAGTTAATCCACCAAAGTATTTACCAGGTTCCTCCTTTGCAAACCTCAACATTGCATCAATTTCAGCTAACAGTTGTGCACCAAGTAATGAAACCTCATCAATCATCAGAACATCAACATCTACCCATTCAGCCCGAAGTGTTTTACGTTTGTTAGGCTGCAAATCAAATCTAAAAACATCATGCTCTTCAGAATCATTTTTTCTCCTGCCTTTCACTTTGATACCTAACCCACTATGTACAGTAACTCCTTTTATTAATGCTGCTGCAGAACCAGTAGGTGCCAAGAATCTTATTCTATTTTCCATACTATAGTGTGCCATAACCTCTTTGACAGCATTGACAACATGAGTTTTTCCTGTGCCACCTGGACCTGTAAGTAGTAATCGCAGTGATTCACCAACATAATTTCTCAGCACATATTGATTGATGTATGCATTAGCTATTATCCGGTAAGCCATCCTCTTGCTTTTCATTCAATGTAAATTTTTCCTCTATTCCTGAAATGACCTCACTTACACTCTGATACCTACAAGTGTGCCCATTTTGATTCACAATTTCTGATCCTTGTATTTCGTGACTTATGCAACTGCAATTGGCAATCTCTGATCTATGAATGATTTGATCTGCAGTTTTTGTGCTATGTGGCATCAATTGCTCCTGTTTGTATGCTTTCTCTTGCTTTGAAGCTTCTGACAACCATCCAGTAATTTGTTTTTGTGTCATTGGCAGATCTGGAAATTTAATGTTGTGAATACTATTCTCTGGGGGTATTCCAAGCAGGCAAACCAATTTGAACTTTGAATTGTCATCATGACTGACAAACTCTCGTTCCTTCCGTGCTATTTGTTGTTTCTCATGCAAAGCTGCCATTTCAAGCATGATGTCAGATGGAAGCTCAGTGACTATATTTCCCTCCTCATTTTCTGCACCTGTGTTATGTGCATGCATCCTCTGACTGATTTCTTGATCAATTCGTGACCGCTCTGATGCTTGATTTGCCAATTTTCGCAATCGCTCAGCATCTCTCTGATCCTGGCATTCATTAATATCCTCCAGATTTTTCAAGTATTGCTGAACACATTCTGGCCACTCATATTCATTGAAAGCAGATAGTAAAGTTTGTTCTTTTGTATCAGGTCTGAATTGTGGGAGCAGGGGCTTTTGAGAACTGAAAGGTTTGAAATGGACCAGTGTAAATAAATGGTACCTCCAACCATCTTTCTTAGTAGGAAATTTCATTCCAACAATTTTGGGAACCAATTCAGATAGAAAATTTCCTTGCAGTGGATTGTAGTGTTCTACAAGCTGATGTGTTGATGCCAGTGGATGCATTGGCTTTAGTGGATGCCTAGTATAGCAATCAATTCTATGATTCACCTTTTCCTGGGCCTCAGTGATGTCCCCATCAGAATTATCTGACATCTTCTCCAAACGGATACACCGAACAAAATCATAAAATGACATGTCAGCAAGAGAATCTGCTCGATGAAAATAATCAAGCATGCTATTTCTGTGACTCAGTCTACCATATCTATCCATCACAACTCGGATATGTGCCTCCTCAATCTGTTCATTTTCAGAGATATCACCTTGATCTGCATCAAATTCTATTCCAGAACTCTCCTGGCAGTATAAATTGAGAACAAAAAATATTGCATTTGCAGAAAGCATAGGGACTGTCTTATGTGAAGAAAACCCATCTGAGAACTTCCTGAGATATCTTGCAGCTTGTTGTGCATGGATTTGCTGTTTCCTTGTGAATTGTGTGATGCATCCATGCAAGGTTGCTCGGGCTCTTTCACATGGACTACCTTTAATATCAGCAACTTGAGCAACAGCTCTAGACAGTAAGCTGTACATTTCTGCAGTAGACATTTCCATTTTGGTGATGTAATCAGTAATGTAAAACATTGCACCCTTAGCAGCTTTTCCAGATAGAATACATTTTATGTCATGATTATGTCTTGTGCACACCAATATGAATGGATTATGAGGATTAACCCATGGGTCAAGACAACGGATAATAATTGAATTTGTTTTTTCATCATAATAGGACTCTGAAATGTACTCATGAGGGAAATCAAAACGACACTTTGATCCCTTAATGTAGCAAGTTGGTTTGTGCCTGTGTCGCTGGAATTCTTCACCTACTTTTTTTAAGTCAGTCAGAAAAGCAGATACCCATTCATTAGTATGGTTGCCACTTAGATATGCATCAACATCTGTGGAAGTTGGTGGCAAAATTGGTCGTTGTGATGCAAGAGCATGTTTTGGAGGCAAAGTACATTCGATATCTGGTAAGTGATGGAATAATATACCATCCATGTATTTAAAAAACTTCTCCTTGAATTCAGTGTTGTGTAGGCGTTCATGTACAACTGATGGACTTAAGCCACCTACCATCCAAATCTCACAGTGGCCATGAAAGTTTCCACGTTTTGTTAGTTCTGATGTTCCATAAAATGCACGGATGTGTCCTAAAATACCACCTTCAGGCTTAGATCTCTGTTTTTCAAAATCCCAAGCAAATAAAGTAGAAAACAGCAATTTATATGAGAACTCAAAGAAATCAGATGCTGCAACTGGATCAGAAGCAACACGCCGAGCACGTGTGTCAAAGTCAGGAAGATCAGGTTCTTGGGTGGATAAATCAATTGTAGTGTCACCATACATCAGATGAAAGGCAGGGTTGTTTACTGCAGATGGATTGAACGTAAAAAAGAATTGGGGACAGCCAAAATACATGAAATAACTTCTGATATCATTCCGCAATGCAATCTTAGATGCAACAGAACCAGGAATATGTGATGTGATTGTTTTTACCTTTGAAAACAACTTCATGGCCTCTTGTTCACTGTCAGAAAGATTTTTGGTCTGCTCACTTTGAATTTTGTCTGCTAGATGATCCAGTGTTTCTGGCTTGATCTGGGAAAATTGCTTTGCAACTTCTGGAAAATCCTTGGCTTTGGTCATAAGGTGAACATGTAAATGAGCTTTTCTACGCTGGATGATGTTTAGAGTCACAAAAAGGAAGGACCAGTGATTCCTGAACTGACCACTTTCAATGTCCAAAAAATATTCTGCTTGTGTCTCAAAATTCAAAGGTGTAGGTCTACTTGCTACTTCAAAACCACCTGTTCCATAGGGAAAAAGCACAGGATACATGCCTGGAAATAATGCTGGATTATTGTATTCAGTCTGTGGGTGTGAAGAGTTATATATCATAAGTGGCTGAATATCTTCATTCACAGGTTGGATCAAGTTACGAAGAGCACTAGCTTGTAAGTCTCTGCCTGTCATGTCTGAACAAGATGGATCAACAATACCAGTCCTTTCTAACAGTATATTATCAGCAGTGGGATCATGAACAGCAGGATTTTCCATTAATAGAGTTGCTGGATGGACATCAAAACCTGAAGTCTGGATTGCATGGATGTTTTCAGGAGTATGGTATTCTTCAAAAACAATGGAATTAACCAGCCCAGGAAGGATTCCATCCTCTGGATACATAGCTAAAATATCTGCATTTGGAACATACTGCTTGTAGAGAGGGTTAGTCTGACATAGAACACTTAAAAGATCAAGAATGACGGCTCGTCTTACTCTGAACTGTGTGCATTTTCGAAGCCGCTCTTCAGTTGGACGAGTTGCACCTACATACACAACAGTGATCATTTTATTAACATCCACTGGCATTCTAGGAAGCTGTTCTGCTGTTGAGATATAATTCATTTCAAATGCACAAGTATTACCATACATGACTGTTGATTCCTTATCAGAGCCTTCAGAACCATACAGCCGAGTGACATTCATTGTGTTGTGATAAATTGCACATACCATCTCTTCTGCTGCAGTAATGGGGGGGTCATATTGTTGGAACCGCTCAGGCAAGTTTCCACGATATAATTCATTACCAAGTGCAAAGACAGGCATTTTTTTCCGCTGCAAATCAGCAATACACCCTGTACAGATATTGACTAGAGCCTTGTCAACATCCTTGATTCCTGCTGCACATAACATGAGTCCATCTAACATTGGATTGCCAAAAACAAAGTCACTGGGTGGAAATCGCTTCTTGAAATCTGCTGTTTCATTTAAAACAGCCCGCAATTTAGACAAGGAAAGACCATTCTGATTTTGAGATAGATCTACACACTCAATTGCTAAATGATTCTTACGTCGAGAGCAAACTGCACAACATTCTGGTCGCTGATACATTGACTCTTTGTGATACGCATTCATACAAGATGAAACCACACTGCTGGGTGGTAAATTCAACCATTCAGTTGTCGAAATGAAATTCTGGAACTGTCTGCCTTCCTCTATCCTATCTTCACGTCGCCGCTGTTTCCGCTGCTCATACCGCTCAGTATTGTAACAATTATTCCAATTCTCTCGGATCCGTTTGGTCTTGGTCTCACATATAGTTTCAGTCTTTGTTGGGATTCTCTTTAGTGAAAATGGAACAGCATCTGAAAAGCACTCATAAATCTCAGCACCCACATCACTGTGCAATATGCTTCGTGTAAGCTCAGTCTTGATTGTATTCACAGATTGCCGTTGCACATAGTTATCCCAAGTACTTAGAGAAAAAGTGTCCATGCACACCCAAATCTTGAGCAAAACTTCAACAGATAGTGAGAATAAAAAGCATACACGTGAAAAAACTGCCTTTACAATGCCACTAGCCATTGAGCGGACACCACGAGTTGATGGACAACTTACACCAGCTAGAGTAATAAAAATCTTAAGTTTTTCCGCGTCTACCTTCTGTAACAACTGCATACAATTCGCATTTAGATGTAAGGGATTACAAGTGGAAACAGCGGTACAGCAATGATTTGAATAGGAAAAAGGAAAATAGGAGTTTCGCAGCTTATCAAAGACCTCAGATTCGAACATACGCAAAGCCAGCTCTGAAACCATAAAAACACGATGGGAACATGAAGCAGAACTCAACTGATCAGCGGGCATAGCCTTCCAGTAGTCAATTGATGACCTGATGCGGGTACACAAAGAATCGACCAATAAAACTTTAGAACGCTGGGCCGCAAAGGGGGGAGGAAAACCAGATGCTTTAGTAATTACTTTAATCAATGTGTCCAAGCTGAGGGACATAAGGCCAGTGTGTAGCTTGTCTCGAGAAGTCTCAAACCACGGAGGATTGCTCGAAAGCACAGAATAAAGTATTGCATTTAACGCTTTAATTGCTTTAAATATATAATATAAACGCATGATATAGAACGCATAATTTAAACCGCATAGTATGTCGCGATGAGGAATGGTAGAAATATGAGTCAACGTTTACTTGCTATTGAAATAAAGACTCACCGTCAGGGACCCCTACTGGGGTGCCGGTACTCGAGGCTAGAAAGGAAAAAAGATAAGGTAATGCACAACAAAGCCTACTGAATACTCACTATGCACGGTAACAGGACCAACAGACTGGAGGGGCATAGGCATAATCCTTGTTTCGACGGAGACGTACAGTGGTGGGTGTAGAAGGGAAAGAAAGGGATCGTGCGAACGAGTCAGCAACCAGACTTGGAGCACACCGGCAGGCCATCATTTTGCAACGGGATTTGCCGACAGAGCAGCTGACTGCAGATGGCGTGGAAAAAAACTAGCATTTGTCAGCCAATTTTCGGGGCCGTGGGAATGGTTTGTTCCTAGGGGGGGACAAGGCCCCGACTCTCTCCGTGAACCCGGGACCTCCTCGAGAAGAGCCCTTCAAATGAATTTGAAATTACAGCCCTAACAAGGAATCATACTACTAGACCATCAGGCCATAAATAACAGCAGCAGCCTGAGTTCCCACAACCACATGAGAGTAAGTGAACGCGTAATACTCTCGACGCGCGTCGTCTTCAGCACTTTACACTCGAATCTCAATTTCCATCATGTCGGGACAGGCTTCAACATCATCCGGTGCAATGGAAGCACGAAAAATGGAAGCTCTTAAGAGCTATAGGGAGGTCTGTATTTCCACTTGAATTTCATTACTTACGCCTTACGCTCTCATGTCGTTTTGCAGAAAATGCGACAACATGAAACAAGCAGCGAGAGCTTGAAGAATTGTATGTTATGATCTACTCAACGCTCGGTGGATGCGATTTAACTCATGATGGCCCACCACCAGTACGCTTTTCCTTGAAGGATCTGGAGCGTGACTTTGCAAAGACCGAAGACGATATTAAGGCGGTTCAATCAGTCGGCCAAATTATCGGAGAGGTTATGAAGCAACTGGACGACGAACGGTGTGCGTAAATATCGCTATTCTCTGGCAAGGATCTATCTCACTTCAACGAAATACATGTCAGTCATTGTAAAAGCCTCATCGGGGCCTCGTTACGTCGTCTCGTTCCGTCCGACATTACCAGTGGAGAAACTGAAGAATGGAACTCGTGTCTCTTTGGATATGACAACGCTCACCATCATGCGAATCTTACCCCGAGAAGTCGACCCCTTGGTTTACAAAATGAGCTTGGAAGATCCTGGAGGTGCTTCGTTTGCTGGTATTGGTGGCCTGACGGACCAAGTTCGGGAGCTGCGTGAGGTTAGAGAGAGCGTGTGTCCTTTGAAGATTATAACACTGATTCTCTTCTATCTTCATACAGATCATCGAACTTCCTCTCATGAACCCAGAGCTTTTCCAGCGAGTGGGTATCAAACCGCCAAAGGGTGTCCTTCTCTACGGACCCCCAGGAACAGGGAAAACATTGTTGGCACGAGCTGTGGCTGCTACTCTGAACACAAATTTCCTCAAAGTTGTTTCTTCAGCCATCGTCGATAAGTACATTGGAGAAAGTGCTCGTGTCGTCCGTGAGATGTTTGGATATGCCAGAGACCACGAACCGTGTGTCATTTTCATGGACGAAATTGACGCTATTGGTGGACGTCGGTTTTCCGAGGGAACGAGTGCTGATCGTGAAATCCAACGAACTCTCATGGAGGTGGGTTATCCATCTAATATTTTCGTATTTGAGACATTTACCTGACTTTGGACTTTTCTCTTTTTCTTCTGAAGTTACTGAACCAAATGGACGGTTTCGATTCATTGGGTAGAACAAAGTTAATCATGGCCACCAACAGACCTGATACTTTAGATCCTGCTCTCCTTCGTCCCGGTCGTTTGGACCGTAAAATTGAAGTCCCTTTACCCAACGAACAGGCTCGTTTAGAGATCCTTAAGATTCACGCTGCACCTGTAAACAAGGCAGAAGACATTGATTACGAGGCTATTGTCAAAGTCAGTTTCTCACTAAAGTAACCGTCGTTCTGTACCTTTCTGACTCGCTCTTACAGTTATCTGACGGTTTCAATGGTGCCGACTTGCGAAATGTCGTCACTGAAGCCGGTATGTGTGCTATTCGTGACGACAGGTTAGTCCCTAAGCTTCTTGCATGCTTCAATGTCAATAATCCTTTTTCAGGGAGTATATCACACAGGAAGATCTGACAAAGTCGGCACGAAAGGTTTCGGATGCGAAGAAACACGAAAGTGCGTACTCTGTAATTGTCAATTGCTAAATTTTCTCAGCTAACTTACTGGTTTGTAGCAAAACTGGAGTACTCTGCTTAGGTTACAGTTGTATGTATAGTGCACGCGGCCATATTATCTCTTTTTCTCATTCTCTGGTGGATGACATCAATACACAAGGATCCGACTTGAGCCTGAGGCTTTGAGCGCAAGTAATGCTTAATCCTGTGATTACAAACATAATGCTGTGTGGTACCCATTATTTTTGAATGACATTCAGGCCCAAATGTAAACAGTGTGACGAAGGACAACAGTACTGGAGGATAGAGTATGAAGCGAAGAGGGAAAGTTCGTTATAATGAGAGCGGATACGCGGATGCTTGAACAATGAGACCCATCAAGCTGGAGCGCCCAAGGAAGTGAGCTCCTTCCTAATCTCGGCTTCACCTTCCATCTTCTTAAGTTGTGTCACTTCAAGACGCTCGCCGCGTTTGGCTTTCTCTTTCAATTCCTCGATGGCTTTGAGCTAGAAAGAACTGTCAACACACATTTTTCACAGCGAGACCCAAAAACCCACTTTCTTGTTCAGATTCCTAACTTTCTTTGCGATAGGATCCAACGAGCCATCTACTCCAGGGGTCACTGGTGATGCGATATCGGGGGTAGCTGGGGTAGGTAATACGATGACAGGAGTAGGAGCACCACTTCGAGGCGAGGCCTTACCATTGGCCTTCCCGTTACCGTTAACATTAGAAAGATCGATAGAACTGGGCCTATCCCCGCCTTTATTATCGCCCTTTTTGGCACCTTTGTTTCTCTTGCGCCCTGCTTGTCCTTGTTGAGCTTGTCCATTAGTACCGTTCGCTTTTCCTTCGCCTGAATCAGCTCTGGGAGTAGCACCAGGACGACTTGGGCTAGCGCTCGCGGCACCAGGAACATATCGTCCTCCTTTACCTTGCCCCCCCTGCTGGGCATTAGCGTACGCAGCACTTCCAGGAGGCGCTGGACTCCTATTGTACCCTCTGGCAGGAGTGTTTTGTCCACTTGGGGTCCTACTCAACCCTCCTTCGTCCTCCCTTTTGTAAATCGCAGGTGTCGCTCCGCCCCTAGCTCCGGGCGGCCTATAAGCCCCTGCTGGTTTCGTCTGGCCTCCAGAAGCTTGAGTCCCACGTTTTAATGCTGCGGCGGCTTCTGCCGCCACAACTGCGGGACTGGGAGCAGGGGCAACGGCTATTGGTCCTGATGTAGGGAAAGGCTGGAAGCTGTCGACGTTGATTGGTCGCCACGAAGCTTGATAAAGCTCGTCAATAAGATGAACATGTACAAGTGGACCAGTGCAGTGCCAAATCTTAATTCCGTTGTCCACACGTAATCTGGGAGAAAGAGTTGCAGTTATCAAGAATCGTCCGTCCGGCGACCAGGTACAGTAAGATGTGTTGGGGGCATCGATGGTCGTTACTTTCGCGAGAGTGCGCCGATCGAAAATGTCTATCTTGCCTGCTAGGTTACCAAAGCCTGCCAAAGCGAGAAGACGGGCCTGAGGATTGAACGAGATGAAGTTGTGTGGTGCAGAGCCGAAGTCATGTATCGTGCGGACTCGCTGATCAAATAACACAGTTTTAGCAGGCATGTATCCATACACGACACCAAATTCCTTTGAGTTGGGACTCCATACGAAGTCGTGGATGGGACCTTCCTTGTCGAGGGTGACACGGCAATCAAAATTCCCCGCAGCGCTGAGGAGGTACAACATGGTTTCTCCATAGTAACTTTTGTTGGTGTTGTCTACATCAGTCTGAGTGAGCAGAAGCACTTGGGTACCGAGAGTGTTCCATTTAATTTGAGCTCTGTCTGCTTTGTAGAACGTCTTTTGACAAGTCGGCGTACCGGCCAGGGACAATAAACCGAATATTTTGATGCTAGCTGGGGCACCCTGGTTGGATAAAGTATTGGATATTACGTGTCAAGCATAGCGTTGAAAATAGAACAGCCTGTACGCGCACCTTTTTCTCAGCAACAAACACCGCAACAGAAGGGTTTAGCCCTGGACTGAGGCTCATGTACGTAGCGCCCTCTACTTTCAATTTGTCAATGATACCCTTATTCCACTCCGCCGGGCGGAACACCTGAATCTCTCCTCCAACCAATCGAATCGCATGAGACTCGGAAATCGTATATTGTAAATCCCATCCTTCCTGAGACTTTTGGGTAAAAGCCACAAGCTCTTCCCCGGTTGAAACTGAGAAGACACGAAGGTTCTTGTGCTGCGCACCATCTTCTAATTTGACGGGACGCTCCCATGTAGAAAGATAGGTCCCTCTGGGGGAAAAGGTGAGTTCGATTATATTGGGAAGAGGGAGTTCATGAAGGAGTTGAGCGCCCTCTGCCTGGAATATCCGCACACTGGAAATAGTGAGACACGAGGAAAACACGAGGAAAGCCTATCGATAACCTACACCGATGGCAATGCATAAGCGTAGAGTCTTCCGTCAGCACTATAAGAATAGAACCGTGCAGGTACTTCTGGATTCGTAAACCCAGGGATAGGCGTATAGTCGGGTGTTCCCCCAACCAAGCCAAGAGATTTTTGAGCACGAACTAAGGTGGTGAAAAAAGGTCATTTCAACAGGGTCTTGTACTGGAAGGACTTGGAAACTGACAAGCGTATTGCTGAGAGAACGTAGATGCCATTTGGATAGAGATATAACAGGAGTAGAGGGCGAGACGGAGGGAGAAGCAAGCTAATGCTTCGAAGGAGGTGGTAAAAGGTGAATTCACCGCCTCACTTCAGTTCCGACGATGAGTTAATGCTTAAGGGCAGGTTTTTAGACTTTAAACCATGGAACTCTGATTGAAATTTGTTTTCACATTAGACATGCCCGCCTAGCTCAATCGGATAGAGCGTCAGACTTTTACGGTCACATGGGCGGTGAATCTGAAGGCTGCGAGTTCGACCCTCGCGGTGGGCTACAAGCTTTTGCTTTTTTGGTAAGATAGCAACTTTACATTCTCAGTTGTGTTTAATATAATTTACAGAATCAGGAATCAGGAATATGGATGGCTCGCCGACCATATGGATCGAGGGGAGGGAAGCTGATTTGTGGAGTAGGGTGTTAATTTTGACCTTCGAAATCCAAGGGTATTTGTAGAGGAGGAGGTTGTTGTACACGTAGGAAACCAGGAACTGTGGCGTTCGAGAAACATGAACTGTGAGCTCGCTATGTCAGCCTATATTTCTCCAGAGTCGAATGATCAAGCCACTTACAAACTTGTAGTTTATCGTTGTCGCTTTCCTTCGCCACTAGCAATTAATATTAACGTCCACACAGATTGTGCGACAGGACCCATGATATAACTTTGAGAGAGCCATTGTCAATCACCTTCTAGCTCTGCGTTAGATATCACAACTTACTAGATTGACTAGTTTATGATTGAGCTATGAGATGAGAGGGGATTCCGTGTATTGAGGTCTATAGCTTGAAATGTCCTGCCTTTATACGAACTCCGAATGGTCTGTCCAGACAGAATTTACCTCCTGGACTGTCCTAAACCCTATAGGCATGACGTCGAGCAAGCACGAGAAACGCGTAGAGCCTGGCTGGACCCGGTCCTCGATGCTCCTGGGCCACTTCGGAAGACTTCGGACTCGAGTTAGTCTAGACTCCTCCTAGAACGGGTACTGCGCCAGACTATGAGAATCAATCTGTATATGATAAAAATGTGTATGAATCATTGAAAGAAACGAGAGTATGTCTGGAAAATACTAGAGTTATAAAGGAACAAAAACAGCGCGGGCATTATGAGAATAACAATATGATCTTCTACGTAACATGGTTCACAAAGTACATACATCCGATAACTTGGTATTTGAAGACTCCAATCGTCTTCATACAGTAAAGAGATTGCAACGGAAAATCCAAGCAGTCCATGCAGCAAAGTCAATTAGAACCTGAACAGTCCCTTCTTCTTCTTTTTCTCCTCTGGCATAGACGAGGTCGATGATGCAGAACCGTATGACTCAGCCGATGATAGCTTTGGAGCTCTCAACATCGGCGAAGGGGCTGGAGACCTTCCGGCGGGTCGCTGTTGTGGCTGAGGTCGGGGTGCGTCTTTGGTGTAGTATTTCGAGTCGTAATACTCCTGGAAAGACCGTTTTTCTCCAATAGATTCCCGTAGGCCGTTAGGTGCAGCTCGAGATCCAACGCCTCCCAGAGGTAGCACTTTGAGATCATCGACGAATTGGCGAGGTGTAAAGATGTGCGTCGAACCTGCGATTTTGTGTGAGCAGGCGAGTGAGATCAAAGAAGGATAAAATTTACCGATGTATATGTCTTTGTTCAATGATTTCGATAGTTGATACATCTCTCGAATCTCTGAATACGTCATACCACCCGCCATAAAGACGATCATACGTCCCCTTGTCTCGTTGGCCGCATTCGGGCGAGCAGCGCGGTGCCAGGCGGGCTTCTGACTACGAAGAGACGTCGTCTGGACTGGGGTGGCAGAACGTGAAGATGCAGCAGGAGCTGCCGAAGGCGCGTCTTTGACGTAGGGGAATAGAGAGGCATCAAGTTTGCTAGCAACGTGATCCTATATCCAAAATCAGATTGGTTGGTATACCAGAAAGTGTTAAATATGTACCTCGACCACAGTCCTGAGTAACGGCTTGTATCTCGAGAGTTCGTATTCGTCGTCTCCTGACTTCTGCTTGATCTTCTTTTTCGTGTCTCGATCGCTTGGTCCCTATGACAGAGTCAGAGGTAGAGATATTGGGATTAGGTTTGAACCACTGACCCTAGTGATTCGGACCCCCATCTCTACCAAGGAATTGACGGCATCCTGATCTGAAAGACCCAACCGAGCATGCTGATAGAGTCGTCGTCTGTCTTCGTCCGGTACACCGTCTCGGAATTGCATGTAAAGGGCTATTATCCGCACTTTATTCGCATTTCTGTACATAGAACCGATTAAAATCTATACGGCGCCCAATAAAAAATAGACACATACATAACTTCTCGACTATCCAACAGGGGTACCATTTCTTCTACGAGATGCTTCGGCGACTTACCCTCCGCGGTCAAACCAGTGGCACAATTCTACGAACTGGTCAATAACAACCCACTTGATCAAAACTTCACACACTTGTTCCACGTTAGCAACGAGAGGGAGCTTGTCCTTCTCAAAGATCGCCATACATTCTTGGGCCATACTCAGATGTAAAGAGAACTAGAAACGAGATCGTCAAGGAGAGACGACATATCAACCTTCTCACGACACACCTTCTCTCGTTGCTCTTGATACTGGGGTAGACTAGCGAGCATTTCTTTCATGTCATTTAAGCTCGCAGCACCACCATCACTAGAAACAAATATGAGTGTTGTTCGCGAGACCAAGAATGACGCGCACCCTTGGAAGACGGCGTTTTCCTGCAAGAACTTGTTGAAATCTGCCATCAACTTGTCTATAGCCTCACGCATGTGCATATGACGGACTTCTGTCCAGACGTTGTCTGAATCGGAAAGAATGGCAGTCTTGTCTTCATATGCTCCTACTGATGACTGGAATTTGTATCTGAAAAAGCATGGAAAAGCATGAGTTCAACTGCAAAACCACGTAAAGGATCTAAAAACCAACATATATCTCTTCCCATCTTCTATAGGAAGTAGGTCATTAGCCATTGCTTGATAGGTGAATTCGTGGATGAAGGGTGCGATCATGTCCATCGCTCGATCCGTTATTACGAGCGTTGATCTCGGTCTCGAATCATTTTTCTACTGAGAGTTTAGAACTGTAAGGGGATACATAGAAGTAGGAAACGCACTCCGAATTCAGGTTCCGATTTCTTGTGCTCATCAAGGTTACTCTGAACCATGAATGCCAGGAGTTTGGTAATGTAATCGCTCTCAACTGCTTCGTAAGCTCGTGCTTCTCCTCCTCTAGCAAGGTTAGTTCTCCATCTGGCACTTCCTTCAGAAGGTGGAGGTGGTCGTGTAGATGTATGTGGCTTCAAAGGACCTAGAGGAGGATGGTGGGTAGGAACATAGTATCGTATGTAAGGATATTCATTGAGGGTTATACAGACGTTGGTAATCTGTTGAGTGAGGTATATCAGACGCCCAAGTATATCGTGAAGAAATAATGTCCTCGTACGATTTTACTAGCGAACCGGAGATCTTCTTCTAAACGAGCACGAGCTGCCCCATAGAGGTTCTCGTTCTTTGGAGGGCTGTAGATGTTGAAGAAATATTCCGGCGCGTCCATGGAGAACGTCTGGGCTTCCCGGGCTAAAACGACCACATCAGGCTATCAAGAGTCAGTCACAAGAGTTACGACGGCGTACCATTAAAGTTCAAAAAGAGTTCCTGCAGCGTCCTTAAGTGATCCTTGGCTGGAGAATTTACCAACTCCTGAAACAACGGCTCCGGCAGGCCTGGATACATATAAGTTGAGATCTCCACTCAAAGGAAATTGCAAGACGCGTACCCTCGATGAAAAACAAGTGTGCACCGGCATATTGCAGTTCTGGACCACGAAATTCCCGAATAATGCGCTCAACGTTCTGCGTGGTAGGCATGAGCAGGTACATTGCTTCGAAACCAGGTTGGGGTTCCCGGTAATTCGAGATACTTTCAATCTCTGTTGTCACAACATAGAAACGAGACTAAGATATGCATCTCGGTGAATACCAGATGACGCACGGGTTACATTCTCCTGCAGAACATCGAATTGCTTGAGGACGGAGCCTAATAGCTTCTGTGAATGGTCATCGACGACCAGTATTTTCCATTTCTGCGGAGGATTGACCGATCGAATAGCATCCAAGAATTCTAGATATGAGATTGAGTGCAGTTGCAAAAAGTTATGGGAGCTAGAGGCGTACTGGAACGAACAATGTTGATCAAGGAAGATGAAGACATGAATCAAGGTGTAATTTGAATGCGCTCATTGCTGTAAACCGTTCATTCGGACATCGCCGTTTATCTTATCAATTGCAGAAGAGTTATGACCTCACAATCGTCAAGTTCAATTCTAATTATTTTTTTTTTGCACTGTTATGATTCGACGTAGTACGTTCTATCTAGATATCGACGGTCAACAAATATCCATGCTTGCACATACTCTATACTAGATGCCTAGTGATGCACATCGTACGACTCATGCATTAGTGTGAAAAGAGAAAAAAGTCCCATGTCTCTACCGTCTACTATAAGTGCCAAGGTTAACTAGGAAAAGCAGTGTAGATTAACTGCTGGCACAACTGGGTACTGTAAGATCGTAGTGCGAGTAGTAAAGAAAAAATGGAAAATCAAGTTAAAGAATAGCTCCGAGTACAGCGAAACCGGCCAGCGATAATGCGCTGTAGAAAGAGGTCGATAAGGCAACGGCGGAGTTCTTGCCACCGCTGGATACTCCGGATTGTGTTTCAGCATTGCCATCACCGTCAACATCAACGGAGGAGCTAGTGTTGGTAAAGGGGAAGGTGGTATTGGTGTTGCTTTCGCGGTATAAGTCGCTAGTGGGAATGCCGTAACATTCACCAATGGGCTTGAGGGAGAACGGAGGGTTGTGGGTCCGAGCGGCATCAAGGGTGTAGCCAACGGCTAAGTCTACGGTAACTTCATAAAGGTCATGTTGCAAGACGATGAAGCTGAAAGAAAAGGATGAGTAGAGTAATACGAAAACGCTAGGCTTAGCTTACCCAGTGTCAATCTCGCTTGCGTTTCCTAGAATATTCTGGAAGGCCTGGTATTGAGTAGGAGCATCCAACAGACCACCAGCAACCTCCCAATCTGTCGATTTGTTAGTAAAACGACTGATGTGGGAATTTGCCTTGACTAACCGAAGGTATCAAAGGAGACACCGGCAGGAGTACGAGTCCAGATGATAGGAGTCATGCCCATGGCCAAAGAAATGGCACGGACACGATCATCTGCAGAAATCATTACTTGTATGTTCCAATAAGTAGATTGAAGGGCTTACCAATATCACCATAAGGAGGACGCATCGTCGTTGGAGTAACACCGAGGACAGTTTTGATGGCTTTCCGCGTCCAGCCGAGTTCGGCGACAATTTCTTCATTAGTAAGGGTTGTGAGATGCTAAATCATTCCTTCTGTCAGTAACATAGATGTATACAATCATGAAACTTTTGACGAACGGGATGAGACCAGGTATGAACACTGATTTCGTGACCACCCATATATTCTTCGATCAGGACTGCAGGCCTTTCAATAACACGAGAACCAACGACGAAGAAAGTGGCAGAAATGTCTTTTTCGTCCAGGTACTTCAACAATTTGGTGGCTGGAAACGGCACATGTCAATATCAGAACCAAAACCGCGTGATCGGAATGACGGAAACACTCACTGTAAGGAGCAGGTCCATCATCGAAACTGATAAACGAGATGTCTGTCACAATGATGGTCTGCAAGGTACCGAATACCAACACTCACCTAACACCCCACGTGAGCTTGTCAGGGCAAGCAAGAATATCAGTGTCTTTTGTCCAACCACCGCAAGTCCACCATCCACGACTTTGGGCCTGTTGAGCAGCAGCGGGGTCACCGACACAAGTACCGTCGGCGGTCTGGCCGATATCGGGAATATCCCAACCATCGAGCTCCTTAAGCCACTCCTGGACTTCGTCCGAGTCTGAACGAGAGAATAAATAAAGTTTGAGTAAGATCACAGAGAACTTACCGGTAGGAGGAAGTTTGTCCTGGGCAGGCCAGTCGTTCGGGCTGAAGACGACTAAAAGTTGTTTATTTGAGTTGAATGGAAAGGAAAGGAAAAAAAAATGAACACACATGAAGCTGAAGGCAAGGCAGGTGCATGGCTATAGCTAGGAGTAGAACCAGGGGCATAGGTAGTCGTAAGAGCTTGAGTAGCACCAGAGGTCATTCCCATGTTGATGCTGGCGAGAGGCGGAACATCGCTGTTGGTCGCAACAAGGGTAGCAGCAGGGTTGGTATTGGACGTGGTCACACCGGGTACGGAGGTGGTCCCAGAGGTAATGCTAGAGACGGTGCCGGAGACGACACCAGTACTGGTAGCAGCAGGAGCGCCGGTGGAAGAGGTGGTACCGGTGGCGGGGGCACTAGTCGCAGGGGTAGAGGTGGACGAGGTGGTGGTAGCCTGTCGTTTGACGGCGATGTCATGGTGTCGTTTGTGATGGGCAGTTGCATTAGCAGTGGCTGCAACAGCCAAAAGAGCGGCGAGGGTGTGGTATCTCATGGTGAGGGTAAAGAACGACAGTGCAAAGTTTGCACGTAGAAAAGATGTTGATGGACAGAAAGAACAGGGATAACAAAACAGCCGATCGCCAGACCTAAAATCTTCCCAGGCAAAATACATTTCCACGGATGCCATCGCCGACGTTTCGCCAAGCGCAGGTACGATTATATTTATTGACTGTACAAATCCTTCAGATACATGTTCAACTAGGTACGTTACATACATTTATCAACATGAGCTACAAATGACGACGAGACAAGCAGCCAGACAAAAGAAAATGCAAGAAGCGAATGATATAAGAGTAGCACAAATGGTACACCGATTCGAATAACAACTAGCGACGATCACAAGCACTACCTTGGCACAGACACCATCGAGGCGTTGTCAGGTATCGACCTCTGCGTCCGCAATGCCAACACTCGGTCGTCTGACACCATCAATATCTCGTCCCTATTGTAGGCTGGCCCAGAACGCCCGTACTGCTGTTGTAGTTGATGTGCTGGATGCGGATAACCGCCGTTAAATCGGCCCCCATACGGCGAATATTGTGATCCATTATATGGATCAAACCCAGGTTGTTGATATGGATTATAGTATCCACTCCCATTATTCATTGAAGGGGGGTTCTCTGCGAACAGGAGTCGCAAGTTGGATCCCTGAATGACTTGTGTCATCAAACCTGTTTCGATATGCCGGATCTCTACAAAGGAGGGTTCAAACGCCAGTACGAAAGGTTCACGCAAAGCTGCAAAGCACTCGTCAATTTTTTTTGCAGTCTGCGCGCGGAGAGCTCCACTCACCAAAACCGGTGGGAACACCTTCCCAATGCACCATAAATTCTTTCCGTGACCGACGTCCAGTCTTGTTCACGTAAAATGCAAATTCTATACTCTGGTATAAGCATCATAGGCATTGAACGGAGGAATGTGGGCTTACCGTCATAACATAACAGGAACTCATTTTGAATTCTATAAATTGCCATCGGCCTCAAGTTATCCCTCTTCCTGACAAACTCAAGCGACTCGTCATTGGGATCCAACAATCCTTGTGTATCCAATGTCTCCAAGTCGACGATCTCAAACCCTCTTGAACATCCGACACAAAGCTTGGTCTTGAGATAATGAATGGATGTTGATTCCACGGGAATATAAAACTCCTAGGAAAAAAAAGTGACAATCGACACTTGTTTAACAAGGAAAACAGGAGTCATGCACGCACCCTGAACATCTTCAGTGTATCATTACCTCCTTGCAGTAGCTTTTTGAACGTCGGTTTCCGTTGCCCACGAATATCTTGAGCTATCGGTTCCAGTGTCTTGAACGTACTCGACAACTGGCTGGACTTGACTATACAAACGAGCATCCTTCCTAGACAATGTCCCGCTTTGAAGAACGACGTGTGTGACGATATTCGTTTAGCTCGCTTCAGGCCTGCTAATGGATCCAGGGGATCCAGAGCGTCCAGTGGAAAAGTGATAACTGATCGCTCTGTCGGATGAAGTCGATGAGCACATATTCAGGAAAAGAAAAGTGTACGAACCAGAGAGGACAATCAACAGCTGATATTCTTCCAGCACGTCTACTTGTGCAACATCCTGAAGAGCTAGAACCTTGATAGGATCCTTATTGATCTCCCTTAAATCAGAGATATAGACCCCGTCATCCGTCCCATACGCAACCTTCCTCCCACCATCTATGCACACTCCAATTTAGTTTCAAATCGCCCAGAAAAGTGGACAAGGTACTCACAATAAGGTGCAGCACAATTAACCTTATTTGGTGTCGAAAAGAATCCTTCGCTCAGTGGCACCGTCTCAAATATTGTACTCCTATCCCGCATACTTTGCTGTTGCTTGAAGATTGTCTCGAGCCACTTCTTCTGACCCAACGCCGAGTTGGCCCATAACACGAGGTTGTAGTACTTTCGGCCCAAGTGGATAAAGTTAATCCAATACTGGCCTTTGGCCGAATCCGGCTTGACTTGTGGAACGATAGGACCAACACTTCGATTGTCTCGACTGAAAGAGCCTTTCTTAACCAGACCTTGCCGATGTCGAGGACGAAGAGTACCGTTACCACTACCATTCTGGGGAAGTGCGTCATCGGAAGCAGTAATGTACAGTAGTTCAAGGGGTATCGGCTATAATTAGGATGAACGGGAGAAGCGGAAGAAGGGTCAAGAATGAGCAAATCCAAAGCTTAAACCCATTGATTACTCACACGGCGATACACCTTAAACTGTTCGTGCTGCTTCGTCTTGACCAGTTTAGTGAAAAGCAGCGCGTGATCGAACAGGTAGACGTGTAGTTCACCGTCGCGCTTGTTGAGAGTACCCTTGTATATCATTTCGCGCCCTTCTTCCCTCAGGCGAAGGTTCTATAGAAGAGATGAAGGGAAGCTTCAGATTCTAGATATTGATGCAACTTACGACTTCTTCTCCAGGTCTAAAAACCAATTGTTGATCCAATTGGATCAAATTGAACCTGTTCTCGGTCTTTCCAGATTCTGCGTTGACTTTGGCCAAGAATTCACGAACGAGCGAGATGACTTGGGGAAGCATTGTCTTGTCAGGACTGTCATCCGGCGTATGCTTCAATACGGCCTCGAGGAGTAGGGGATACCTCGCAAGACGAGTGGTAGGCTTTGTAAGATAGGCATTGAGTTCGAGTTTGCGAGATTCCGGCAATCGTTCCGTAGTCTGTGGGGATTCAGCATCAATAACGACTGTTCTGAATTATAAGAAAACGATACTCACCTCGACGAATTGCGCAAACGCTTGATTGGAACCCTTCTCCTTCTCAAACTCATATTTTCCATATAGTTGATGGGCACCATAGGACACAAAGGGACCGAAATGGGGCACCGCATCCAAAAGAATATCACCAATCTTTTCCACCACCGCATATTGTTTTTGCCTCTTGATAAGTGCATCTCGCAAGCGCGTGTTGACCGCGATGATATCGAATATGTTCCAGAAAACTTGTTCGAGAAAAGAAGTCCGACGATCTTCTGGGATGACGTTTTCCTCTTGAAGGCGTTTTATCCAGATCTATGGGATTAATGGGGGAAAGAGAGAAAAGGGTTCGAAGGAACATGAATGACAAATGTATGGGGACTGAATAAAAGACACGAGGGAACGGCACGCACGTCTCGCAGGTACTCCATATCCCTGACAAAGTCACGCTCAGTGTATATGACTTCGTTGATGGCCTCTTGTCGTCTCTTCTCTTTATCAGAAACACTGTTGACGATCTCCGGAGGAACTGAATGGATCCAAAGTGTCCCATCCTCCTGGAAAAAGGAATGAATATCAAATTGAATGGCAACGACAAAAATATACTCACAGGTGTATCGCCCAGACTTTCCTTGCTTATTTGCTTCTTCAAAACAGCTTGCGGCTTCATGTTCAGCCTAGCTTGCTGTTCCAATCGTCTTGGACATGCTATACTATAGCATAGCTGGTCTCGAGAACATGTCGGTGAGTAGCAATCGGTCAAGAGCGTAAATACCCCAGATGGCAACTCGACTTCGTCGGAAGGTATTGAATCTTTACGTTCTCTACGCTGTGGCGGTATCGATACCAACGGAGAAGGAGGACTGTCACCGTCATCCTTGTAAAGAGATCAGAGAACAACACGGAACGGACGGTACACAAGACTATACCTCGGCGGGCCCAGTGGGTAATGATGGGATCTTAGGGGTATTGATGTGATCTCCCACATTTGGAAGTTCACCACTGACAAAAGGACTCGGAAGTTTTGTCCGAAATTGGTATAACTCATTAGCACTGTCGCGAAGGCGATGATCATAGGTGACGTCGTGAAAGAATTTTTGTGCGTCAAGCGCACGGCCCAGCAAAAGCGCGAGGTTACGGTCTGTAGTTTTGATGATGTAGGCGATCTTGTCTACTGCCTCGCGGCCATCAAATGCGTCCTTGTAAGTTAGGCCATCCTTTATCCTATCTGTAAGCTGGATGCGGTCCCGAAAGGCTTCAGCAACTCGTGAAAGTAGAGCCGGATAGACGATCGGTGTTTTGCGCGTGTGCGTGCGGATAGAAACAGGAGAATTTCTACCACCTTCTATGAGAGAAGGAATGGGAGGACGATTCGCGAGAACCGCACGCATGGAATTTGTTGCTGCAGACATGGACATAGATCTGTCTTGAGAAGTTCGTTGGCGCGAGCCATTTGGAAGCCTAGGATGAGCATGTGCAGACTCTGAGGATCTACGGCCGGAAAGGGTTGAAGTAGTGTCAGTGTGGATAGATGCGTGTTCTGTCATGGTGAAAGAAGACGGAGAAGTGCTGACTACGGAAGAACGGATGGACTGAGCAGCTGTGGTGTCGATGTGAAGAGGGTGGGGAGAGGATGAGTCGGAGGCAGCCGAGAAGCGATTGGGAAGACTACTGGCGGGAGAGGGCTGGCGACTTTGCTGGCGATATGGTGGTACGAGCGGTGCAGTAGCTACACACACGTGGAAAGATAATACATCGACCTGAGCTATCTAATGGAGAGAAATGGTAGACACTCACGTGTAGGATCCTGCCTTACCCAAGGCAGTTCGCTGCTATCTTCAGAGCTTGGATCACTGCTAGTACCAGGGGCATCCATAGAAGTGTTTGCAAAGTCGATTCCGAGAGTCCCGTCGGAATTGTCGTAGTTGACTGGAATCTGAGGAAGGTGGCCAGGATGGCTAGGGCCGGCATTCTGTAACTGCTGGGGCAAATATTGGGGCTGAGGAGAGTGGGAGCGCTGGGGTTGTTGGGGTGGTGGGAGATGGGACTGAGAGTATTGAGGATGTTGGCTGTACCGTGTCCAGTCTGGCTGGATATGATTTTGGGATGGGCTGTTGAGGTACACCTGGGCTTGGTATGCCTGGGCGGGAGTAAGACCACTTGGATCTGGAGGTTCTTCTGGCTGTGGGACGATGACACCAGCGGCAGGGTATACGCTATGGACAGACCTGGGGCGGGAAATGATGGAAGGGGGAGAAAGAGAAGCGGGATAAGGGGGCTGCTGGGGCGGGGGTATATGTTGCCATGCTCTTCTATCTTGTGGATAATAGTGGGTTGGAATGTGGGGCACCTGGGTTTGGTGATGATTTGCGCTAGGACGACCAAAGATGGATTCAAACGCTTGATTGCGTTTGTCGGGATGGGCCATGGCTCTGTCAATGGTGGCAGAGGAGGCAGGAGATAAGGGTGCTAGATGGGTATTTTGGGTTGGGGCTGGCCGAAACCTGGGGAACAGAGGGGGATGTCGAGGGTGGTGGATGGAGCACTGCAGGGGCGGGGACTGCCCGACGAGAAGCTGCAGGTAACGTGACTAATATTGATAGCGTCATTTTATCATTTTAGTCCATTTTCTATCGTAATTCCGTAACATCCCTACGCATACCCTGTATCGACTGGTACAACCTATACAGCATCCCCTCCAGCTCCCGTGGTCCCCCCAGTCTCTCACTGCACTTGTCTAGATCCATCTCCAAAACAAACGACTCGTCACTTGGATACCTCTCCGAAAACTGAAACACCGAGTCCATCCCCGTTTCCTCTTCCTTCAACATGAAATACCACGACCCATCCCTGAACAACACCAAGTTACCCCATCTTGCTCCTTTCCCTTCTGCATACCGGTAGTAAGCTATAGGATACGGCTTCCCTGCCACACCTATGTATTCCTCCATCACAATCTCTAAAAAACTCTTTCCATCCTCCCTCGACATCGGCATCAACCTCCATACTAAATCCTGAGGCATCTTCTTCCAATCACAAGTCCACCCCTCGCCGATGACTCCATCGCTCTCGGTGGCAGCAGGTGAAGGTACCGGGCCTGAATACCAACTGTTGTAAATAAAACTCCAATCTCTAGATAGAAATGGCTGCATCTTGAATAGCTCATCCACCAATTGTTTTGCCGTTTTCGCTGCCATAAGTCGTACACGAGGTAGAACGTGTCTCTCCCATGCTTCAGTCTGTTATCACACATTTAGTGAGCCAACCACGTTAGTTCAATAAATCAGTGACACGCACTAGCACATTGCTACCTCTTGAAGGAGTTGTAGACAACGCCCTGTGATTCCCGGGCGGCAATTGCGACCAAGTCCGACATCTCGAGGAAGCTCCCACTCTAGCAGTCACGGGGATTGCTTTTCCTCGAAGTAGCCTGCTACTTGTTGCCGTCGAAAGGACACGCATTATAGCGTGTGGAGTGCTAAAGTTGAGGTGTGTCTGTATGAGTAAAACAAGTCACTTTTCTCCACGTGCCGACAGCCACTTAAATAAGCGTCACTGAATTTAAATTAGCAGATTCAACAGAATTCAAGTATCTAGAAAATGTATCTAGTTTAAACACCACCTAGCTCGTTTTTAAAAAGTAAGCAGCAAAATCTCAGGTCCTTGCCTTGCCTTATCTAATTCGATCCTCACAACATCGACGCTCCGTACTGGTACTAAAAAACATTCAACAGGAAGAAAAAGCCTTGATGATTATTCCTCTAATTCTACTCTCATGTAATTGAATTACAATCTTGCCTTGTCTTGATGCAACGCATATAAATCTTGTGCAGCTTTGGCAATTTCTTGGATAAACTTTTCATTAGGCATCTCCTTTCTCGAGGTCACTGTGTATTGAAGTCGATCTGGAAACAATTATAGCGTGAGTGAAGGAAAAGCTAGAAATCGAGAGATATTGGGGCTTACCGTCATAACCAGTCATGTAGGCAACGCCAAAACCGTCTGGCACGACCTGAGAGCATGTAAAGTATCATTTGTCTGTCCCTAAGAATAAGAAAGAAAGATCACGTACCTCTCCCCACCCATATTCCGGGAAATGTTTCGAGAAAACAGCTGAAGTACTCAACACCCAGTAGCTGGATCTCACAAATATCGGGTCTGAGAACAGCGCTGGAGCTTCTTCACCAGGCTCCAGTAATTTCTTCAAACCTGAAATCGGAAGAGTTGGATCAGCGACCTAGAAACTCCCAAGTAATATAAACACCTACCAAGTAAATGCCTATCAATTCCCTGCCCCATTCCACAGCTCTTCGCCAACGCCACATGCTTCTTCGCCGCAACTCCGAACAACCTCTTCCTTTCTGCATCGCTTATACTTGGATCATCCATACTCTTTACGAACGCATCGCTCTCAGACGTCACAACCCTGATTGCTTCCGTACGTCCCTTGTAAAACCTCCTGGTCGTAGCAGCTTCATACGTCCCTCCTGCCCTCTTCTCATTCCCAATGAGTCTGCGATAAGCTAGCTGGATTGTCATCTGTGCCCAAGAATCAGGGGATACACCAAAGGTTTTGATAGCGGCCTTGCCATAAGACGTAAGATAGTAAGAAAGTTCTTGGCTATTGATCAGGTCCATAGCAGCACTGTCAGCAGCAGCAATAGCCTTCGAAGTCCTTTCAGAAATTTCCCACTCATACGGAGTGGGTTTGAGAGAAGCGGCAGATCCAGAAGGTGTACCGTGATCGAAAGAAGGATCGGCAAGCATATCGAGAACCTCATCACAAAGTCGGACCGTAGGTGTGCCGTCCATGACAGAGTGTTCACCCATAAAACCGGCGTACATATTGTCGTACACGATGAATTGACAAGGTTTGTCGACCCAGCGGTTTTGGAGGCCGATGGCTTTGCCGTTCAAAGTGTCCCCGTGCCATAGGGCACGACTCTTTTCTACCGAAGTAGAGGGCCTGGTACCTTCAAGACTGATAATGAAGGCAGCTGATTGGATAGCATGGAGGATTTCAGAATTACTTTTGGAGGAAGCAAGTTCGTTGTAGTCCTGCAAAGGGAGTTAGTGCTAGGACTTTATAAAAAGTTAGAGACCCGTACCTTGGCCCAAACATCGCGATTAGAAGCTGTCAAAACACCAACACCGGGATGTTCTCCGGTAGTATTGTCATAGATGTGTTGTATCTGACTTGGACCCGAAGTCAGTGCAGTTCATAGACACTTTTGAAGGCGGTTACCTTTCGAATTCATCCGTGCTAAGTATTCTACCGTCTTTAGACGCGTCTATTTTCCAAACCCTGTTCTTCCGGAGAACGATGATATGTCCGGAATCCCCATGATCGCCTTCCTTCGCATAGGAAACACTCCAATCAAGTCCCTCCGGCCCCGGGAGACGACAGCAGTCGAACATCCATCTGAAATTAGGGAATAAGCGTGTGGTACGGCCTAGATATAGAAATACATACCGATATGTATCCATACAGAAAGGTCCTTCTTTAGTTCCTTCTGGAGTAATCTGTCCAAGCTTAAGCTTCTTCCGGAACAACAT
Source organism: Dendrothele bispora CBS 962.96 (assembly GCA_004369135.1). NCBI lineage: Eukaryota > Fungi > Basidiomycota > Agaricomycetes > Agaricales > Dendrothele > Dendrothele bispora. Next base: position 51,112 of record ML179269.1, on the reverse strand, counting down.
TGCAGCGCGAGCGAGACCAGCTGCTCGTGCAGCAGGGGTTTGACGGAGATGCGACGGGTGTTCGTCAAAACCATCTGGGTGAAAAGCAAATCAACAATGGTTCCAAAGCCAAGCTTGGGCTTACAATAGTACGAGACGTTGACTACGACCTGGTTGATAGTCAATGAACATAAGTAGACGTGGACACTATAAAGACGCGTACCGAGTCACGATATCCAAGGTATCCACCATCATCCCACCATTCTTCTAACCAGTGTTCTGTTTCTTTGGCTCTTTGTACAAGTCTCTCCTGCAAAGCCGGTCCTTTCTCCTTGCCAAACTCGTCAATCTTCCTCACAACAGCATCATACTCCTCCTCAGACCAAGCGATCGGCTTCAGGCTATCTTTCAACTTTGCAAGCGTGGAGTCCAATACCGGTACAGGAAGTTTTGGAAGATTACTCTGGGCTGCATAAGTTTGTGTTCCGGGTGACGCAACCGGTGCGAGGGACTTCCAGTTTGTCGGGCGATGCAAAAGACGGATGGGGGAGGACTTGGAGAATGGAGAGGACATTGATATGATTTTGGACAAGAAGAAAGCTCGTCTACTAGTGCCAATTATCATGTCGAGGACAGGCATCTGGGCATTTGCAGCTGATATTCCGACAATTATGGATACCCCGGATTTTCTTCTGAATTCGACTGCCGAGATCAATGTTGAGCCGTATTGCACACGGTCAAGTGATCATAACCCCTATCTTTGAACGTCGGATTCGGATTCCCCTCGAAGCTCTAGGAGAAAATCTCAGGCTCGTCTAAGTAAACGGTAGTAACTCAGCCCGACTCACCGCAGAGTGAGATATACCGAGAACACCTGTGAGGATTTCTGCCCCAGTGAATGGCAGCTCCAATGGAAAAGAGGATGGCGGTCCAAGTAGAATGATCATCAGTGTCTTACATGATGATGAGCTTGATCGATACACCTGGACGGGGCGTGTACGGTCACAGGAATCTTGGCCCGCTATTTGTCACTGTCTGAATCTCGTTGTTATCAATTCGTTATCCTTCATTACTTGCTTTCGCAGCGGCCAAATTTTGTTGAAACCCTCAAGTTAAAGACCACCGATAGCCATGTATATATGGGGTCCAAAAGGTACGAGGAGAGCCATGAGCGGACCTTGTCTAGTAGCCGACGGAATTCACGGAATGTAATGGAGAATGTACAGTACCTCTTTGAATCTGATCTCTTGATCAATTTCTGCTTCTATACTAATGCATGGATTCTGCCGGTCTTCCGCCTTCTTCCGCACCAACGCTCGTGTCGAGTCACAGAACCAGCAGGTCCAGAATATATAACCGTGTATTTTCACCAAAACGGCCTCGCGCTCGCTCTATAACCACAATGGCTCCAGTCGCAACTACTGCTGCTTCCGATACTGCTGATTCCAAAAGTCTCAAGGCGACATCCCTCATTCATCGAACGCCGTGGATTCCCCCGATCGCTACAAGTGCTGAAGGGATTTACCTCACCCTCGAAGATGGTCGCACAGTTATCGATGCTGTAGGTGGGGCTGCTGTGGCGTGTATTGGTGCAAGTAACGCGCATGTCAAAAAAGCTATAACTGATCAACTCGATCGTCTTCCTTGTGAGTGTTTGGTGAGAGGGATATGATACGATCAAATTGATTACATCTTCTTCACAGACGTGTATAGCATGCAGCTATCTAATGAACCTGCTGAGAAACTCGCCAAGATATTGACTTCGAGTGCGAACAATGCGTTCGAGTTGGTTGGTTTCGTATCTGGAGGTAACTGACAAGTTTGCGCATCTAGTGCTCGAATGTTAAGTTCTTACTCGTTTTCAAGGGTCCGAGGCAATGGAAGGGGTTATCAAGCTCGCGAGACAGGTCTGGGGTTAAATGTATTCTTCTTCTTCTTGCCCGAACTCAATTACTTTGACATAGTACTTTGAAGAGACTGGTCAGCCGCAGAGGAAGAACTTCATTGCCCGACAGCTTTCCTACCACGGCAACACTGTAGCAACTCTTTCGCTCGCCTACCACCCCGTGCGTCGAGCACCATATGAAGCCATTCTAGACCATGAAGCCTTTCACCATGTCTCTCCGGCTTTCGCGAAACGATTCCAACGCCCCGATGAAAGTGAAGAACAATACGTAGCACGGCTCAAGAAAGAACTCGAAGATAAGTTCATCGAACTTGGTCCAGATACAGTTATTGGCTGTAAGACTCCATAATTGCGCCCTTGGGTTGATCTCAATTTTTTGTTGTAGTTGTGGCGGAACCTGTGTCCGGAGCCACCATGGGTTGTGTGCCAGCTCCTAAAGGTTATTTTAAGGCCATGAAGGAAGTCTGTGACAAATACGGTGCTTTGTTTATACTAGACGAAGTCAGTCCGAAATCGTCTTTTCTGGTGTGATATCTTATATTGACGGTTCGCTAGGTTATGAGTGGGATGGGCCGTAAGCACTCCTTCTGCTTCTCGCATGACATACCATAAGCAGTAATGCAGGGATGGGAACGTTGCACGCTTGGGAGTCATTTTGCGATGGAGTGGCTGTGAGTGAAAAGACACTTATTATGGGTGAAATTAACGATTCGGTCATAGCCTGACCTTCAGGCTGTTGCTAAAGGCCTTGGCGGAGGGTGAGTTCATGAACGCGTTGTGACATCTAATTGTCGTCAAACTCGGAGTCTTCAGATATGCTTCTATCGGTGCTGTTCTTATGTCCAAAAAAATAGCTGATGGTATTCGAGGGAAGTCTGGCTTTTGGAAGCATGGACACACATACCAAGTACGTCAATATCTGTTCTGTTTGTCATGCCAGAGTCAAACAAGGAATCCTGTCAGTCGCATCCTCTTGCGTGCGCCGCTTCCCTAGCGGTACAGGAGGTCATTCAATCGGAGAACCTGCTCGAAAACTGTCGCAAGCAAGGAGCTTATCTTGGTAAGTCTTGGAATAATGTAAAAATGCTCTAAGCAACTGACCAAAGGCCGTGTGCACAGAAAAACTCTTGACTGAGCGTCTCAAAGGGCCAAACGCTCTGGCTGCGCCTTACACATTCGATATCAGAGGTGGTGGATTGTTCTGGGGAGTCGAGTTTGACTTTGAATCTCCCGACGTCCGCAAAGTAGACATGAAAGGCAAGGCTTTTGCAATGGAAGTTCAGGCCCGTACACTAGAGAACAACATGGTTATCATGGGGTTCACTGGAGGGTCCAATCTCGAGGGTACCAAAGGTAATCATGTGATGTTGGCTCCAGCATACAACGTTACAAAGGAGGAAGTCGAGAAGATTGTTGATGTGCTAGTCGAGAGCATAGAGCAGGTTCTCAAAGAAAACTTTGTATAGACCATAAGTAGTAGTACCTGTATTAGTAGTTAGAGCATAACGGAAGTTTGCTGAACCTTGAAGCGGCCTGACTCAGGCTTACTAAGCTCATTTGAAGTCGGACACTCGGCCTCACCTGCCTGAGCCCTTCAACATCCACGATAAAGACGTGCTGGCATTTCTTCTTGGTTGACCACTCCATCGATGGCTGGAAACTACTAAATGGACTTACCACCATCCACTCAACAAGAAGCCACTGCCAGTTCATCTTCCCTCGACAACACCGATTCTACAGAAACCAAGACCTTACGCTCTAGTGCAAGAGTCAAGGCCGCGAAACAGAAATCACAAGAAAGGTATCAAGCAAAAGACCGCAATCTGAATACAGACCAACAAACCCCATCCTCCTCAGCTGACTCACCTACCTCCCGTGGTAACCCATCCTCTAAACGCTCTCGAGAATCCGCTCAAGGAAAGGGCAAAGGTAAAGACACCAACGAAGAACCTCCTCGTAGACGGTGCGTTGATCTCGTTCCTTTTTCATTTACAATCCCCCTGATGTCGTGATGGTTGTCAACCTACAGCACTAGACGTAGCGGTGTTTCATCTAACACTTCCCTTTCCATCAACGAACCAGTCAGAGATCCTAAGGGTAAGAAGCGTGCAGTTCCGGAACCCTCTGACGACGAAGAAGCCGTTGGTCCCTCCAACAAACGCTCCAGAACATCTTACGGTCTCCGCTCCCAAACCTCCCAGTCTCACGAGATGCCCAAAAAGAACAGGTGCGACTTCTTGCTTCGATTTGATATTCTATTTTGATACAAACCGTCGTTTTAGAACAACTGCCAAAGGCAAGGCCGCTGGCTCGAAAGCGAAAGCGCTTGCAGCTGCTGGTTCCTCTCAACTTCACAACGACGATATTGAAATGATCGATTCTGAGTACAAAGACGAGATGTCTGATCATGATGAAGGCGCTGATGAACAGATGGACGACATAGAAGGAGAGGGAGAAGACGAGGAGGATGGTTCCGAAGACGGAGGAAACCACAACGAGGAGGACGATGATGAATCCGGCGAAAACGATGACAACGACGGGGAGAATTCACCAGGGGCGGGTGGCATGCCAAATGGCTTGGATGAAGCAACGGCGATGGCAATCTTTGGTGACTACCGCCAATTTGGCTCCTACATGATGTCGCTTTCATCGCGTCTCAAGACAATGTTAAATAACATCAAGAGCACCGCAGACCCTACTACACGGCTTCTTACGTTACAGGAGCTCAGTGAGTTGCTCAGTATTAGCACTGAGGATACTTTGGCAGGTTCCTTCCCAGTGGAACAGTTTGTTCGGGAACTTGTCAGGATCCTGGGTGGCCGCGGTGCAGATGAAGATGAAGACGAGGAAGGAGATGCAGATACTCCTACTGAGGAAGATGCTGCTCTTGCTGCTGCACTGGCTATGAGTACCGGTGGTGCAAACTTTCAGGGTGACGAAAACCTCGAGTCACAAGTACTTGCGTGCAGATGCTTGGCCAATCTGATGGAGGCCCTCCCCGGTGTTGCGCACACTGTTGTTTACCACGGGGCTATACCTGTGCTGTGTAGCAAGCTAATTGAGATTTCGTACATTGATCTTGCCGAACAGACATTGAGCGTACGTTCCTTTTCTTTTTGCCTGTATGGTCGTTTGTTTAAATTCACCGTAGACTATGGAGAAGATCTCCGAGGAGTTCCCAAGTTCAATCGTTCGTGAAGGTGGCCTTGCAGCGCTGCTGAACTATTTGGATTTCTTCTCAATTGCAGTACAAAGAACTGCTTTGCAAGCAGCGTCGAATTGTTGCCGTAACATCTCACCCGACCACTTCCCAATGATCCGTGGTGTCTGGCCTATTATTCGAAACTGTCTGGGCTATGCTGACCAACGTCTGGTCGAGTTCGCCTGCCTTTGCGTTATTCGTGTGATCGACTCCTATCATCGCTCATCGGTTGAGAATCTTGAATCCTTGGTCGATACTGACTTGATCAGAGCAGTCAATCAACTTCTGCTACCTGCAGGGGGCTCCCCCTTGATCACGACAAATACGTTTACTTTGTTACTTCGTGCTTTAGCTACGGCTGCAAGAGCTAGTCCCAAGATTACAGTATCTCTTCTAGAGGCCGATATTGTCGATACATTGTATCAGATATTGACTGGGGTATTACCCTCCGCGAAAGGTAGCAGCTCTGAACAAGGTGATGCAGCTGGTGGCCAGGGTCTAGGTGGAGGAGTTGCAGACATGACTGTGATGGAAAATCTTGCTCACAGACCGAAAGATCAAATTGAGGAAACACTTAGTTTTATTTCAGAACTGATGCCTCCTCTTCCTAAAGGTTCGTCTTTTCAGGCTACTACTAGTTCATTATATCTCAGCTCCGAAACATCCGTAGATGGCGTATTCGATCACAAGGCTTATACAGAGAAAGCTCTGGCGCGCATGATTAAAGCGAAAGTGAAATCAGAGAAGGCTGCTGCTCGCCAAGCATCCCAGGCTTCTTTAGTGGCAGCCGCGTTACTTCTTCCCTCTCAGTCTTCAGCACCTCAAGCGGAAAATGAAGACCATACTGCTACACCCAGCCCAGCTCCGGCTCCAGCGTTGGACCGGACTGAACTTCTTCGTTCTAAACCTGATGTTGTCGGGAGGTTCATGCAATTAACAGTGCCCATTCTCATCGATGTGTATGCTGCAAGTGTTAATACTCCCGTGAGGGTGAAGACTTTGACTGGTCTCTTGAAAGCTGTTAGTTTTCTGGATCCAGAAGGACTGAAACGAGTTTTCACTGTGAGTATGGTTTTTGTTCGCTTAATGCTTTGGGTCCAACGTTTTTTTTTCTAGTTCGTTCCCGTCGCAAGTTTCGCAGCTTCGATCTTGTCCTCTCGAGATCACCCAACTTTAGTGATAGGTGCTCTTCAGTTAGTGGACTTGTTGCTAGGCAAAGTGCCATCTCTGTACAGGCCCGCATTCCGTCGAGAAGGCGTTTTTCATGAGATCGAATTGCTCGCTGTTCGTCCTCTCTCATCGTCGAAATCTAAAGATAAGGCAGATAAAGACAAAGAAAAGGAGAAGGATTCCGACGCTTCTACTCCGGAGCCCGGCATTCCAGTTCTTCCAAGTTCAGCACCGACGATTCCTGGTTTTAAAAAGTTGACATCCTTGTCGTTGGACCCGGAGGACGCTATTACATTACGCTGTCGTGTCGTCAAGTTCAAGCATCTTTCGGGCGACGAGCAAGCCGATGGCGATGACACGCTCTCTGGACTGCGCGGACTGGTCAGTCGAATTGAAAACCGAAATGCTTCTGAACAAGAACTTTCCGAAGCTCTGTGGGATGTAGCAACACTCTTTGCTTCCCCCCATACATCTGTGTCAAGCTTTGAACTTCTTCAAAGTGGTCTCGTCGATGGCTTGCTGCAGCTAGCGACGGAACCAGATAGAAACGGTAATCTTTTCCTTGTGCTATCAGCGTCGACTGTCGATGACTCATTATACGATAGTCCCTCTAGCTCGCCGTAAGGAGCTGCTTCTGGATGCTTTGGTCAGCCGCCGAAACAAGGTACTCAATGGATCGCAAACACCGTTTTCGACGTTCGTGAAGAAGTTGCAAGAGAGTCTCACGAGGATGGAATCCTTCGATGTAGTCACAGTCTCTCAAAGCTCTGATGGTAAGTGCAGTATGTGTTGTATAAAACTGACACTAAATAGTTTGCTAGACTCTAAACGAAGCTCCCCCTCGTTACTTGCTCGGCAACTTCGTCTCAGACTTGTTGCAGAAGATGAATCAGGTGTCCCTCGTAATCTGCACAATATTGTTGTTTCAATCCACGCTATCGCTACTTTCCAAGCCCTCCATGACTATCTTCGACCCCGTGTGGCTGGTCTACTTGGAAGTGGTGGTAGTTCTCGCTTGTCTGGAATGTTGGCAGCTCTGGCAGCCTCTGGTTTTGCAGGCTCGTCTCGAAGCGGCAATGACAATCTCTCCTCTGGTTCAGAAGCTCTCCCTACTGCCGTACCCCCTGCTTCAGACAACAACACTTCTGCGGCTGCTGATACTCCCAGCGCTGGATCGGGATCTGTGACTAGGAGAAGAAGTCAGCGTCTCAGTGCCAAGAAAGCCTCGACGAGTTCTATTGGGGACGATGCTCCAGCCGTTCCTGAAGCGTCGACCAGTACAGCCCCAGAGCTCCCTAATGATAACATGCCTTCAGCGGCAGAGGCAGCAATGAGGGATGCACTGATGGAATCCGAGCTTGCGGGAGATTTCACTGATGATGAAGTGGAGGCTGAAGTATTTGACGACGATGTAGATCCTGATCGTTCAATAGCTGACAAGACTGTCAACCTGTCTGTTGCTGAAGGTAGTTCTGATTATTATTGTTTTTGTTCGACTAGTCGTATACTGAACACTTTGAATCAGATGGTTCGAAGGTCGAAGCCCAGACTCCAGATGGAACTCGGGTGGCTACCCCAAACCCGAACGCATCAACAAAAGACGGTCTCTCTCGAGCTGTTCCGATGTCTCGACCCTCTTATGCCGCTGCATTAAAAACCAAACCAAGTGATTGGCACTTAGAGTTCGCCATGGATGACCATGTACTTCCGCTGGATCTTACTATTTATGGAGCCATCCACCAGCACGAAATGAGGAAGAATGCAGGACCCCTGCAACCCAATCTTGTCTGGCAGGGAGTATACACGGTCAAATTCAAAAAAGTCACTGGTCCGTTACCTAGTTCTGAAGGTAGGTCACCTACTACTCTGCGTCTTCTCACACGTACTCAACTCAACTGTAGGTGATGGGGGTGAAACTAGTTTCAAATCCCGGTCGTCAACCCCTCCTCTTTCCTCTCTACCTGAAGATGCGCCCCATGCCAAGATTCTTCGCCTCCTGCGTGTTCTTCATCAATTCAATAGCTCCGAGTCCGAACGTGTAGTGTTCAGTGGTGACAAGAGGAACCTTCCGGAATCTGCATTTGTGAATAATAAACTCAGTGCAAAACTGACTCGTCAATTAGAGGAACCTATGATTGTGGCGAGGTATTTAGGATTATTTTGTCCCTCACCCTTGCTAATCGGAACCTACATAGCTCCTGTCTTCCTGACTGGGCTCTCGATTTGCCCCAACACTTCCCTTTCTTATTTCCGTTCGCAACTCGATACAACTTCCTTCAGTCAACGTCTTTCGGCTATGCTCGGCTTATCCTCAAGTGGCAAAGTCAACAAAATCGTGGGCAAGACAGTTCACGACGTGATGATGGTATCGGGTTCCTCGGGCGGTTGCAGAGACAAAAAGTCCGAATCTCCAGAAAGCACATTCTGGAATCTGCTGTGAAAGTATTTGAGCTTTACGGCTCATCCTCATCGGTCCTTGAAGTGGAATATTTTGAAGAGGTTGGTACTGGATTAGGTCCCACATTGGAGTTCTACTCGCTGGTCTCGAAAGAGTTTGCGAGGAAGGATCTCAAGATTTGGCGAGATGCAGATCACTCCAACATGGGGACGTATGTCAGTCATCCCAACGGCTTGTATCCGGCGCCGATAAGTCCTGAAGATATTGCTAGTGATGGTGGACAGTAGGTTTGGCTGCTACTTCTGTCGGAATACAACTCAACTTGCCTGTGTAGAAAACGAACACACATTTTCCGAGTAATCGGTCAGTTCGTCGCCAAAGCGATGCTAGACTCTCGTATTATAGATCTTTCTTTCAACAAGACATTCCTCAAGCTCGTGATAGGTGAAGAGATTCCTCTCACTATTGCGAGTCTCAAGGTATTTCTGATTATACCATGGCTTGAAAGTGAAATGTTAATTTTCCCTAGCTGGTTGATGTCGAAATGGCTAATTCTCTCACCAAATTGTTGACTATCGCCACTCCTCCTCCCGACGCTGATCAGGTACGTCTTTAATTCAATCCAGGCTTCTATCGGATATATTTATACTGCTTCTCCAGTTTACCAAGAAGGTCGCTGTTTTGGAGTCCACTAGTTTTGAAGACCTTGCATTGGACTTCACTCTGCCAGGCTATGACATCGAGCTTCGGGTGAGTATGTTGTTCAAACGAACCTTTCGTTTCGTTAATCCCACTTTCTCTCAGCCTGGTGGCAAAGATATCGCCGTGTCGTCTGAAAACGTTCATGAATACGTGAACGAGGTTCTCGATGCAATTATCGGCAAAGGTGCTTTACTGCAGGCTAAGGCTTTCCGTGAAGGCTTTTCCAAAGTTTTCCCATTGTCTGACTTGCAAGCGTTTTCTGTCGATGAGCTCGCTATGCTCTTCGGTAATGCTGATGAGGACTGGAGCATAGAGAGTAAGGACTGTTTATTTTTCCAATGATGTCTTTACTGACTTTGACTTGTCTTGTAGCTTTGAGCGAAGCTGTCAAGGCAGATCACGGCTTCAACACTGAAAGTCGTGCAATCCGCGATCTCTTAGAAATCATGGCCGAGTATGATGCTCCCACTCGTCGCGAGTACCTTCAGTTCATTACGGGAAGTCCAAAACTACCTATTGGTGGTAAGTCTGTCCTACTTCGATTGATTCGATACCTTTTTTCATGTTTCGCCTCCAGGTTTCCGTGGTCTTAACCCTCTTTTGACTGTTGTGAGAAAACCGCATGAAGCACCATTGACAGCAGATGACTACCTACCTAGTGTGATGACGTGCGTCAATTATTTGAAGTTGCCAGAATACAGTTCAAAGGCGGTAATGAAAGAGAAGTTACGGACGGCTATGAGGGAGGGTGTTGGAAGTTTCCATTTGTCTTAAATCACACTTTTTTGGTCGCAGTCGTAACTAATTATTGTACAATGTAATCTGCTTTCACTGTTTCCTTTATTTAATATTTGCGTTAAATACTTGGTGTGAACAAGACTGCAAATGATGTTGACTCAGCCTTGTGTCAATAAGGTCGTTTCAGTAAAGGTAAGGCTCCAACCAATTCCAATTAATTACCGATTATAATTGATTATTGTGATTACCAGTTACAATTATATACTCTTGCACTCTGTAATTGGTTGTAATCAATTATAATTAGTAATTAATTGGAAGGAAAATTTGTGAAGTTGGAGTTTCTGAATTTAAGATTCTTTCACTGAGAAAGAGGCTAAATGCTGCTCAATCTTTGATACAATATGACTTTATGACAAGGACTAAGTATTCCCAACTTCCAAGCAGCCACCCCACCTCTGAGTGCAGCCTCACTTGTAATGGCTGAAGCTCATGATTTACCAGAAGATGGGGATCACTTTTAGAGCCTTCCATTAGTTGGGTAACACACTGTGCCTGAACAGCAATACAACCCAGGCACTGACAGCATGCAAGGAGATCCTAAATATATATATTTGCTGTGGGAGGTGAATGGATCCTTTAGAAATTGATATGTTCTCACAGTTCACTTCTGCCCAAGCCATTTCAAAGGAAAAGGTACATTTCCTATCATTTCTCAAACTGAACTTCAAGTTGCTTTTCCTGGTAAAGTGTGAATTGAGCCTTTGCTTACTTGTGTGCCATATTGGACTGTGTTCTTTGCTCAGAGCTGAAACTTCAATTTCTGTAATGTGTGTAAAGAAGTGGTTGAAGGATGGGTTGTTTGAATTTGATGTTGGAAAGCTTGTAACAGACAAAGTCCAAGGAGACTAATTAATTACTAATTATAATTGGTTGATAACTGATTAGTATCCATATCCAATTAAATACAAATTTCCTGTAATCGTATAATAATTGGTTGGAGCCTTAAGTAAAGGATACTGGTTTTATCTAGGGACGTTGATAGAAAGGTGTCTATCATCATATATTGAGTTCAGGTTCTAGAGAAGGGTTTCGTGGGTTAGGTGGAAGGATGGTTGGGATTTCATGTCCAGGTGTATGCCACGGTTTGTTATCCGCCGCTTGTCGGCCCCTCAGGCAAGACTGATGCTGACTCAGCCTTGTGTCAAGGACCCCGTCTTCCTCGAGCCACTGTTTAGACCAACCAACTACCGCCATGTCCAAGCACCATCCAGGTATGTTCTACCCCAAAGACTTTTGCAATAATGAGGTTCATACTGTTTGAACAGATCTGATCATGTGTAGGCGTCAACCTGGCATTGGTAAGTGTCCTAATACCCCTCTGCAATGTTAAATCCAACCTGTTTTTCTTGCTAGCCATTGGACGTCTATGCGAGAAATGTGACGGAAAATGGTAAGAATTCATCTTCTGAGCTGAAGCATCTTGTTTGACGCGTTTCCCTTAGCCCGGTTTGTGACTCGTACGTGCGACCAGAAACTTTGGTACGAATTTGCGATGAATGTAATTTTGGTACTTACGGTGGTCGGTGTATCATCTGTGGATCACCTGGTGCGTCTACATTTCTTCCGTTCATGAACCACACTGAAGTGATCCGGTTCTAGGTATTTCCGATGCCTACTATTGCGCTGAGTGTACAAGGCTCGAAAAGGACCGAGATGGATGTCCAAAGATTGTCAACCTTGGAGCGAGTAGAACGGATCTATTCTATGAACGTCGTCGTTTAGGTGCGTAATGTATCCTCTTCACTCGGAGTCAAATTAACGACTTTCATGTCTTAGGGTTCAAAAAGGGTTAATTTACTTCGCCCATGTAATTCTTGTACAATTTATGTGCTATTCGCGAATAAGATGTGATACAACATCTCAATATCTGATGGAATGGCTACAACTTTCATGGTCTCATACTTCCGTGAGGGTAAGTGAATGTTCATGAAACACGGACTGCAGCGTAATTTTGCCCCAAGATATGTATGATCAGCAGACAATAACAGTGTATCATTCACATACAACGACTTGAGCATGATCTCCCTAATATCTGGATTACTAGAATGTTATAGATTTCCTATAGATGCACGAATGAGAATCTAATCGTCGTCCTAGCGATACAGGAAAAAATTCGGTGGTTACATATACGAGTCTTCAGATGCGAGAGAGAATAAATAGGACGTTAACAACATGCGAAACAAAACATCTACAGATATCAGCGGTAGACGGGGTAAGGAATTACAGGTGAAGAACCAGCTGGGTTTTCATGGTCAAGCTCAGCCCATACTCTAAAGGAGAAGTTAGTAATTGTTCAAGGTGTCAAATACGCAGCCAAAGGACTTACTTGAAGACTTGCATATCGACCTAGTAAGAGAAAGTAAATTAGACCTACCCAGACCGGAAAAAGGTAAATATAATACTCACAACAGACTTGAACACTATGAAGATATGAGTATCATTGTGAGTGTCGACTTCCTCACAAGCATCGCATAGATCTGAACCACAATAAGCACAACGGAACCAGACACCCTGAATGGGAGTCATGCAACGATCACAGATGGCCGAAGAGTGGAATAGTGTCTTCAGATAGTCTATTTGGACGACATATGAGATATGTATCGTTATGTGAAGTAATGCACGAGAACGCACCTGTCGGAGACGTAAGACCTAGATGCGAATGCGAAGGTCCCGCAGGAGTTTTGTACCTGAAAATGTACCGAAAGATGATTAGTGAACATCGACAACTACCTCAAAACAAAATCCCTTTACAGTTTTGGTAAGAGCGGACGAGAATCCGCAATGCGTTGGTCAACTGGTCGCGGAAGCTTGAAAAATATGTGCGTAGGGTCATGCAGTTTATACGAAAGCTCTTCGCAAGAAGAACACTAGAATCATTCTTGTCAGCAAGCTTGAATCACATACATAAGGACCATGGGGCTCATACTAGGTTGTAACTGGCTGGTAAAGAAGGACAGCTACCGCATTGGAATCGAACACCTCGTATAGGCTGCGTAATGGGTATCAGTCAAACCAAAAAACTTGAGTACTGGGAGATCAAACTCACCTTGTCGCAACCGTTACACAACATATTATGTGCGTCGTCGTTTGGCTCTAGCGGGTGGGACAGTCCTCCGCCAACAACCGTACGAGTGTATTCAGAATATTCCGTCTCCGCTTTGCATCCTGGTCCAGCCCCGTTGATGTTTGCTGGATCCCTTGTCCAAAGGTGCACAGCTTTTCGACTGACATTCTGGACCTCATTATTTTGGAGGGGGAAAGGGATCTGGGAAATAAACAAGTTGAAATAGTTGTTGAGTCGATAAAAACATTAGAAAACTAACTTTAATCAGAATATGAGACGGTGCGTGTCCACCATCATCTGAATGGAGATTTCCAGGTAGACCAGCGGACTCGCAGTTGGAACATATATCCACGGATTCGCAGATGGCACAATGGAACCGAGCGCCGACGATGTCGAGGAGACAGCTAAGCGGAGGAAGTATCGTCAACAACTAATTGACACAAAGCACGTAGCTGGTTTGCTTACTGTGCACATTTAACCCCAGGATGTACCATAGCTAGATGAAATTAAAGATCGGTGTTCATCAAATGATAGTGACGGGTGCATACTAACATTGTTCACTACCAGGCTCTGGCGGTATATTGGCATAAATTTCCGGATCGCTATGAGCACGTTTCTCGGGCATGACTAGGAAAGCATGAGACGGATGGACGTCGTGTACTTGGCTACTCGTGGATGAGCACGGAACTCCAGGGAGAAATACAATAAGTTGAGGACATACCTGTAACAAGCTCTACACAAATAATATTTTATACAAGACGTGCACTTGTAAGCTTTACGAAGAATCACGGACACACTACACCCAGAACAATTGGCCGTCGTTGATTCGTCTTGTTCTATGAGCGAAACAAGAGTTGGTAAGGTTTGGTAGATAATGATAAAAGACGAAAGAGACTTACCGACATCAGCCCAGCCTGTATGCGTCCAGATTTTTTCTAGATAAGCATGCCTCAATTGACCTTTCTGCCGGGGTGCGGCTCTCCTCCACTGAGAAACTCTCTGTGCATCTTCCGGTGAGGAAGGTGAGTAATTCCCTGTGGTGGGCGACGAACCGGGCGCGAGTCCTGCTTCAATAGCATGATCGACGCCAGCAGACTCTATACACATCGCACAAAGTTCGTACCCCGCCATTTTATTTTTTATACTGTGTTTGTGGCTCGGAACGAATAGACTTGTCTGTGAGCCTTCAGGGATGGGTATGGACGGAAGGGGTTTGCGGAGCCTGCCATTGGAACTTCCTCCAGATACAGAGATGGGACTAGAGATGGATTCAGAGTCTGATATGACGCTACCTACAAAAGTCCTGGAGGAACTTGAGAAGGTCGGGGACATTATTGACGAGTAAACACGACGTTCGGGAGGGTAAGTGAACGAGTGGTCGGTAGAAATCGGTAGAACTTTGGCTTTTCCCTTGAAATGTTCAGACACAGGCTCTTTTGCGCCACAAGTCGAGCAGACGTATCGCATATTGTCTAGGAGGACACCGCATTTGGAGCAGTCTGTAAGGATATCCTGCGGCGGTGGACTGATCTCGATGAAGGGTAAGAGTTCAGGAGGAATGATGGTATCGATGGAAGGATTGGAGGGGTTGGAATGGTGTGTCAAAGCAAGCGATTGTTGGGACCGTTTCTGGCTCACAGCCTTTTGCTGCGCAGCTAGCCAGTTGAGTTGCCTCGAAGTCGGTCGTGGTTTACCTCCTACGCCACCTTGTATGCTTGGGTCTACCTCGAAATTTTGAGTCTCATCAATATTAGATGCAGAGTCGTGTGTTTGGGAGACGCTCGACGACCCCGCTGAATTGTAGGAGTAGTAATATTTTCCGCGGGTGTCTCGCTGCAGCGCAAGATCGCCTAACTGGTCCTCTTCTTCGAGTTGAAGAGAGACGGACGACTGATCACCACCAATATCGGGCTCAGGAAGTGTACCCAATTTGGAGCGAATAACCCGTTCATTTTGATCCTTTAACCAAGCTAAACCGCGATCATCGCTGGTAACGGGATTGTAGTTGACGCTCGAAGAGTCGTCCTTTAGCGCTTCCTCCAATTTGAGGCGCTCGAAGACGGCGGACGGATCCTCTGGATAGTGCACAGAGTTTATGGAACCTGATTCCCGATGATTATCGGAGAATGGATCCATGGATGATCCTCCACCCCTCGAAGATGGTACTCTAGAACGTGGATCGGTCGTGTAGCTTGTAGGATGTGATACACCGGCCCAAGATGTTTCTCCTGATCTTCCTGCATAAGATGATTCTCCGGTTAACTGTGAGCCATACGGCGAGCGGCGAGCGGTTACGGGTTCTTGAACCGACAATGCCGATGCATCCCTTGAGCTGACAGTGACAGAGTCGTCGTCCAAGTCAACAGACGGTGCGCCCAACGAAAAGGACAGAGAACTTCCGTTCCGATCTTGGTATTCGTCCAAGCTTGCTAGTGAACCAGTGTCAGACAAGCTTGGCCCGTCATAATCCACAGTAATGTGAACTCGTAAGGTAATTTTCCGACTCCCGAAGCTGCGGCCAGAGAGAATGGACGCAGCAGATGACATAGCGGCGTCATCATTTCCTCCATGAAAGTATTGGATTGCTTCGGACAAGTCATCATCGGTGGTAATATCCGTTACTTCTCCATCGTCGTCCTTGTAGGCTATCGCATATGCAGAAGCAGAGAGGGAGAAGCACTGCTCGACCTGAAGAAATGTAAAGTAATCTGAATCGAAAGTAGGATGTAGGGTACGCACTTTGTGCCGGAGAAGGGCATAAGTACAGTTGCGAGCAGAACTAAAAGTTATCCGTTTGTTGTACCGGTCGAAGGTGCATTTGACGACAAGCGGTTTATCTGGACGACTGTACATTGGAGAGAAACATATCCGCAGTATAACTTAGTCATACCATTTTCCTTTCAGCATGCATCACGATCCGGGGCCAGTGCGTCCTGCAGGTATTTTTAATTTGTCTTCCTCTTCCGCTCCCGTAAATTAACCTCTTTCTCTCGTAAACCAACCTCTTCTCAGCTCTCATCGAGAACTATCATGTCACCCGTCATTTCCTGGGCTTGGATTCTTGTTTAGTCTCCGCAGCAAGATACAACCATCCCGAAAAGCTTTCTCTCAGTCGTGACGTGTTATTTTCAGCTGTCCGTTCTCTTGTCCGGAAACACGCAGCGTTATGCGTATGTCTAGCTGACGAAGGTACCCCTGAGCCCAAGTTCGTACGACTGGAATCGATTGACCTGTCCGAGGTTGTTCGCTTCGTGGATCAATCTTCGCAAGAGCTTGAGAAGATCATCGAGTCCGAGTTCTTGAAGCCTTTTGACACCACTAAAACTCTGTGGCGCTTGACAATCTTGAATGGCAACACGGTACTTTTTGTCTATCATCATTGCATGGGCGATGGAATGAGTTCTACTGCATTTCATCGTACTCTATTTCGAGCCTTGAATGAAGAACAACCCACTGGACCAGATTCTTTCGTTGAAAAGGTGTTCACTCCCGGTGACACGGCATTGGTCGACCCCATTGAGCATCTCACCGACGTTACACCCCCGTGGCTCACAGTCATCCGTGAAGTCCTCAAACTGTTCATTCCTCCTTCTTGGACATCTGCTGCTCGTTCTTGGACTGGAAATGATGTTCCTTCATTCGAGTCTCTACCTTCTCCTCTCAAAACACACGCTCGCGCCATTCGTTTCTCTGCTAAAGATGTTGCCACCCTCACGTCGCTCTGTAGATCTCACAACGCGACTATTACCTCGGCACTCTACTTCCTCATCACCACCTCTTTATCCCATACCATCCAAAATCCTCCCTACCTCACCGAAAAGTCGAACATCTGTGCCTCTATACCTGTCTCTCTCCGTCCCCAAACCGGTGCCTCTAAAGACGCAATATGCGACCATCCATCCTCGGTCACTCTATATACACCTATAAACGCTACGTTCTCCTGGAAAGATGCAACCTCACTTGCTTCGACCTTGCGTGCTCATTCCCAGTCCCAATTTCGAGAACCAAGAACTCAAATAGGTTTATTGAAATTCCTGTACGGTAAATACGAGGCCTTTTTTAAAGGAAAACTAGACAGGAAACGAGACGCTGCACTCGAGCTGTCCAATGTCGGTCGGTTCGAGTTGGATGAGCCGAATGAACCAGGCTCCGGGTGGCAAATCGAAGATGTGGCATTCGCTCAATGCAACGCGGTCGTAGGTCCTGCCATCACCGCGAACGTCGCGTCTGCTCCTGGTGGTAATATGACTCTTGTTTTTACTTGGGGCGATTCGGCTGTGGAAAGTGGGCTGGTTGACGCGTTCATTACGAAGTTCAAGGATCAGGCTTCTGAGATTTTGGAGTCGCATGCAGACTAGATATATATCCTTTATCTATGTTGAATAATAAGGAATGTCGGCAAGCATGATATTTAGAATCTTCCAGAGACTGCAGTAATCTAAGGAATCTTCGTGTGTGGCTTATGGGGTTGTTCAGTTTCCTGAACACGCCAAGTACCTTGCAGCTCATCCCGCAGAGAACCAGCAAAGCGAAATAGCATTACATCTAGAAAATACAAACCCAGAGCACTCCTGAGCCTCCACCTCAGAATCCGTCCCCAAACACCTCCAGTGCAGTCGGATTCACTCCGTCTGCATCCACCTCTACCGTGTCCACTTCTCCATCTGCGTCTGCTTCTCCCTCGCCGTCAGCACGCATCATCATCCTCGTCATATACATTGGATCCAATACTTCTGCCAGTGCCTCTTCCCTCTCGTCCTCTTCCTCTTTGGACATGGTAGTATGCGTCAGTCGTATAATCTCCCATTTGTCTTCGTATTCCTCGTATTGCTGTGTATAGAATAAGAAACATATCAGGTAAAGCAAAATTTTAAGGGGAAAAAAAGACGTACGTTAACCCTCTTTTTCTTCAGCGTCATCTTCCTCTCTATATTCTTATAATACGCTCCTTTTGGCCTGTCGCTCCTCTGATTCTTGTTCTCATCTTCATCGTCCGCGAAAACTTCATCAAAGTCTTTTGACTGGGAAGGCCCGTCATCCAATACGAGAAGAAATTCATTGGGCACCTCTTGTTCGACTTTGACCGTCTCGTAGTCTCGGATAAAGTTGAACGTTATTGGCTATAAAGATTGAAGTGAAAGATTAGATAGTTTGAACATACATCACAGGGATTACTGGGGTATGTATAGTTAGAAAAAAAAACGAACCTCTTCGTCTTCAGGTATCTCATAAGCCGCGAGGGAACTTCGGACTTCTTTCAGTTTCAGCGCGTCTTCATCCTCTTTGGTGAGATAGTACGCCAAGAACGAGTCGTGGTCGGATTTCATAGGACGGAGAATAGCACAGTCTAGTCGTAGATCTTCCACCTAAAGTTACCCAACCAAAAAGAAGATATAAGAGAATTGAAAGACTTTTTTTGAGGGGAACGTACATCCACGTTCCTCTCCCCAGGTCTCTCTGAAAACCTGAACAAGTCATATTGATTCGCCCAAATATTGTCGTCGGGTAGAATCTCATACGATTCCACAGCGGTGACGTTGGGTTTATTGGGATGTCGAAGAGCCGATAGATCAAAGTCGTCGTTGTTAGCAGTGAAAGAGGTTTCGATGTCGCGTATCTGTGCTGGTCGAGAAACGTCGATGTGGGCAAGGGGCATTGGTTTACTAGTAACAGATAAATTTACGGTAAAATTAGTGGGGAAGGGAGATAATGAAGGGAATCGAAAACGAACGATTCGATAGCAGCAAGCCTTTGACTCTCCCTACTACTCGTGTACTCCGTCTTTCGCAGCCAGGGAACATTGACAGGTAGACTCGTGGGTGTACTTGTACCAGATTGATGTCCGTTGGTGAATATCCCTGACGTTGGACCTATACCAGCCGTGGCAGGTTCAAACGCGAGCAATTCATCTTTTGGATCGAGTTTAGGGAGGTTGTCTATGTCCGGGTTTAATGCTATTTCGAGTCACGGCCCATAACAGTGATGGTAAACCGTAAGTTCAACAAGTGAAAGTAAACACGACTAGAGAAGAAAAATCCTACCCAAACCATCCGCATTCTCCTCCCAAAGACTCTCCCACTTTCCTAAATCAAGCGGCATCCCACAATCTGCGTCCACAATCATAGGTAAAGGCGCGTTATTGGCTATAGCGTTAAGAAATTCGGGACGAGCGTATCTCATAGGGTTTGTCGGGATTTCGAGGAGTTTGGGGGGACATGGTGGAGCAGGAAGCGGGTTAGAATACCGGACACGGACAAGGAGGTCGAGCTTGGATTTTTTGAAGGACATTTTTAGGGGCGAGGAGGATTCCGAGGGGGACAAGACAAAACCAACTTCTAAGTTTTTGCCTGCCGGTTATAACTTCGACTTTTTAGTTATGGACTCGACGGTCTACTATCCTCGCTCCATCCTCCTCATTGAGTCCGGTAGTCCGGTCATAGCTATCTTGGGGCCCCATATCCAAATTATAGATCCAGAGTAAATCATTCGTGTTCCTCAAAAATTTTTTACACCGATTTAATCTTTTCCCTTCTCTGATAATTGGAGTCAGGACTGGAAACATCCTCCACACAACCCAAAACGCCCCCGAACCAACCCAAGAATCTCTAAAAAGATCCGGCCCTATACGCTCCGCAGTTCTCGATCCGACAAAGACACACTTGGTGACGCTAGCAGATGATAAGTTGTTAAAAGTCTGGAAGGTGGATGGTTTGGAACTTTTGCATGAGAGGTGGGGCAAGATATATACGAATACTGACTCGTGTTTATATCATTTTTGACCTTACTTTGTTTCGCTCAGAGAACTACCCAAAAGGCCAACAGGTGCATTGTTCACTGAAGACGGTCAGACGATTGTTGTAGCAGATAAATTTGGAGATGTTTTTAGGTTTGTTGGAACCAAGGTCTCAATTTTTTTGTCTAATCTTATTCTAATCCACCTCGTCTTGGCTGTAGTTATCCATTGCATCCAGAACCGGAACCGGAACCAGTCCCAGAATTTATACCTTCCAAAGAACAAGAAGTAAAAGTCCAGACATCTGTTACTGAGCCCCAGCCTGAACCTTCTACATCCACACCCACACCCGCCCAGGAGCCCTCTCTTCCCTCCACACCCGCACCCGCACCCGCACTCGAAACGTCAACCGATCCCTCCCAACCCGAACCTAAAAAACGTCGTCGTCGTAAACCCAAACCCCATCCTAACCCCAAAACTGACAATCCTCCCGTCCCTCGGGACTCCCTCATCTCACATGCATCTACATCCGGTGGAACACTTGTCCTAGGACATACTTCTCTTTTGACTACGTTCTTGTTAACAAAAGATGTCAAAGAAGGATTTGAATATGTTATAACGGCGGATAGAGATGAACATATTCGTGTGAGTTGGTTCCCAAAAGGTTATGTGATCGAAGGATTTTGTTTAGGGTGTACGCAGTGAGTGAGGTTTCGTATACTGAACTGATTTTAATTATTTCTTTTCAAGTATGATTGACCAACTTGAATCTTTTCTTTTCTGTTTCTTCTCATTAGGTTCATTTCGGCACTTCATGTCCCCTCTTTTGCGCCCTCAGTTCTCATCTCTGGAGGAGGTGATAAGTCCTTAATGTTATGGGAATGGCTTTCAGGAAAGTTGATTGGAGAAATACCAATTTGGGAAAAGGTGGAGGATTATATGGGTGTTAAGGTCAAACCGTATAAGGGAAAGGAGAATGGGAACCAGAAAAAGACCAGAGAGGGCACAGAGGAAGAGGAGGGAATTGAAGATGAAGACAAGAAGATGGAAGACATGGAACCGGTAGAAAACGGGGGAGAAGATCAAGACGTCGATATGGCATCATTAGAGGAGAAACAGGGAGAGGAAATTGAGGATGACGAAGAAAAAGTACTCGTTGTACAGAAAATCAGTACGTTGGAAACCCCAGATGGAAAGAGGTGGATTTTGTTCAGCGTTGTAGGGTATGTTTTCATTGCCCCTCCGTCTCGATATGTTATTCCTGACATCCTTGACAGGGGAACAGCGGTATTCTTAACCCCGTTCCCTCAATCAGAAAGCTCCACTGGCGACATTGAGTGTATTGACCTGGGGAAACCCGTGTTGGACTTTGTGGCTGACAGTCAAGGGTTAGTGTGGATATGTGTAGATGTGAATTGGAATCCCGAGGTGACTTCCCAGGCGGTGAGATTGTCAAAAATAGAAACGGATGGAAAAGTGAGTTCAGCGTTTACTTTTTATGAGCGTTTGGTTATTGATTGGGGACGACCGCAGATCTCCGAAATTACCTCCGGAAGTGGTGGAAAGATGCTCTCGAGTTTCAACAACAACCTTGTTTCGGGTAAGTCAATTATGGATTGAAACCTGTCAGTAATGTATAACGGTGAGCACAGCAACTCCGGAAGAGGTGTCGTCACTGGACCTGTATTCGTCACTGAAGACGTTGCCAAAGCGAGGTGGTGGGGATGACGATGGTGATGGAGGTGGAGATGGACCCGCAGGCCCTGTTCCAAAATACACCAGACCGAGACAAGGGCCAAATGGGGGGAGAAAGGAAAAAGGGAAGATGAAGAGTAAAGAAGCAGTAAAAAAGGCGCTGGGGAATGGGGAAGCGGAAGAGGAGAGGCAGGTGAAAAAACAAAAGCCGGATCAGAGTAGTCACAGTAAAGAATGAAGTAGAAAAGTGCGCCACGATTTGGTATGAGCACATCCATTACATAGCCACCCGAAGAGGACCCTTTAAGGACTCTTTTAAGAACGTGGGATGCCCGACCGCACATTCCATCGACAATGAGCTCCCCGTCCCCTCTGCTCCCCAACCCTCCTAGGAGGCGGCTATCAGCCAGGAGGGGCTCCATCAGCGCTCCCGACCCGTTTGCTAAACATGCTGACCTCAATCGTTCTCTCTCCTCCTCGAGCACCTTGACCATCGTCAAGGTTGTCAACAACAACCCGGACACTGTTGCTCTTCAAGATCCTCCCGCTAGTCCAGGCATTGTACAGCGACGACAGCAACATCAGCACCAACACCGACGCATCGGAAGCAATTCTTCCGACAACGGAAACTCGGGACGTCTCAGCTTTGCCTTTTCCTCGTTTGGTGGTCCATCCAAGAGCTCTCCCCCGACTAGTCCAAGGATTCGCCCGTCTTCTCCCATCCGCAATCACTCGTTGCCCCAGTCCAAACCTCGTCTGACTCCAGATCAGTTGTACGACCTCGCTCATCAAGCTACCAACCCGAAATACTTTCCTCCATCTCCTGCAGTCAACGATGCGTCATCCCCTTACAGACCCGAATCGCCTCATCATCGACCTAGCTCTCCTTCGTATTTCAGACGTTCGCCAGTGTTACATGCTGTAAATGTAAATACAGCACCAGCAACGTTTACTCCTCTTCCTCCGTCTGTCTTTCTGCCCTTTATGGACCGCCCTGCTGAGGTAGCCGGCCTCATCACCTCCGCTCCTACTAAGAAGCTTTTTGCTCTGCTTCGTCAAACTTTCCCTCGCGATCCATCTTCCCCTAATACCTCTTCCCCGACAGACCCTCTTTCCTCCCCCCAACTTCCTCCAACTCAGCCCTTGTCACAGCTTCCGGGAGATTCAACCAGATGGACCTACAATGATCTCATCCTGTTCCTCACGACAGCTTCTCGTTCAGACATGCCCGACACGCTCTGGGTTGCCAAAATACGTAAATGTATCTTGTCCAGATCGGAGTTGATATGGGAACGTGTCAAAGGTGCCTTGGGCGTTCCACCTGAATTAGATATCGATGCCAACTTCTTGGGGGACGCAGAGTTGCACGGGGACGTGTTTGAGTCAAGTGAGAGTGAAGGTGAGGAAGATCCAGTGTTGAAAACGGCGAGACGATCTCGTCCTGCGCATGTTCGGACGGAGACGGACGACATGGAGGATCATGGAATGAAGGCTAGAGGGCACTGGGATGATTGGGACATGGTCTTGTCCAGTCCTGAAGTGGAGAAGACCAAGGAGTCTGTTGGTATGAGAAAGCCCGTTGTGGAAGACGAGGTTGATACAGAAGGTACTACAACCATTGCACCAACACCCAGGCAGGTCACGCCTCCTGAGTCCATCGAGATTCCAGTGATAACTCAGGAAATACCGACACCGTCGCAAGACGCCTTTGAGCGGTCCGACAAAAAGGATCATTCGAAATCGAGATCGTCTATTTCGCTCAATCCTGCGGACTTTGGGTTGCCTATAAGCTCGAGCCCGATTCTTAGTCCCACAGAAGGGGATAGTGATAGCCAACTCATCATCGAACCTCTCATGTCTCCTTCTGCTTCCAACTCTGCCGTCCAGAGTTTGTATCCTCCTCCCCTCTCACTCCCGTCCAACCTAGCCTTAGAAAGTCCGGGCGGAGGCTTGGGACTCGGGGACATCATGGAAGGCGAGGAGGAGGAGGAAAACGAAGAGAAGGAGGACACTCCTACTCAGAGCAAGGACGCTGAAACCAAAGACACGGGAAAAGAAAGCATCATTGACCCATGTCAAATCCATGGTATTCGAATATCTCTTCCAGGAACACCTGTTACGCCCACTTCGAATTGGAGAGAGGCTCTCTACAATAGCACCTTCCAGCCCCAGTCTTCTAGCTCTTCACCTATCGAAATCACTGGCGGCAGTATCAATCGCCGTCCTCTGAGTGTAGGCGCCCCTTCTCCTAACGTCTTCAGCCCTGGAGCAGGTGCAGGGCTCACTCGAAGCGGATCCTCTGGGTCTGTAAAGTCCCTAGGATCTGTTGGGGGCGGTTCGTCTGCGAGGAAACATTCTTATTGGAGCCCTCATCATACCCCAGGCTCGGATGGTGGATACGAATCTGACGGAGTAGCATATGACCCAGTAGGTGACAGAGCTCCCGGGAATCCCTTGTTCCCGAGTAATTTTGCTAGGTTGGCTACGGGACCTACGTTGGCTGCTAAGTAAGTCCGTTCTTTCACACTTTGAATTTTTTGGGGAGATGCACTGACTAATTATCTATTGGTCTCTTTTCAGTAATCCAGCCCTTCGCTCTCCACTTATGCCACCACCTTCAAAGTACCACCCTCTTCTTCATTCCTCCTCGTTGAGAGGCAGGTTTAACAGAAGAGGAAGCAGGGGTAGTGTTGCCTCCGCTTCGGATTATGCGATTACGTTTGGGAGTGGGAGTGTCAATGGGGAGAATTGATTGGCCATGGACACAAGAAAAAAACTTGCAAGTTTCTGAAGACCACTGTACATGTTCTTTTGGTGGACTTCATCTCGGTTTCTTTGGGTTAAAACAAGGCGTATAATTGGCTTTCACGTTCAAGGGGTCGAGTTTTCGATGTTAACAAACGCTTTCAAGTCATGATTTCTTTGCCGCATCTTTCGCATACATATCACCCTCACGATATACCAGTCTACGTGTTGTTGTTCTACTACATATGTTTGTATTAAAAAGCTCGCCTCACTCTACTTTGTGTAACATGAGTTTTAAGAGCCAACTTGACCATACTCTCAAGTCTCAGTCTCAATGGTCTCAGTAGGACTTGGATATCCATCTCCGGCCTACTCCGTTGTTAATATCGATCCTCACCAAGAGGGTGTCGATAGGATTCGTAGCTCTTCTCAATCCAATTTGTTGGATAAGATGTTTATACAGTTTGCGCATGCGTGTGGTAAAGAAAAAAGAAATTGTGTGGCGTTGACATGGTTCATAGCAGTTTATGTAGATTGATACATGACCATATGTTATAGGAACAAGAACAAGGAAAGGACAAGCGGAAAGAACGGTCTATGCCTCCGTTATTTCACGTAGACGACGGACAGTACTAAAGAACAGTATGTCAGAGATGTAATCTAGAAATCAACAGATGCAAGAAGTAAACGCACCTGCGCACGGTTGCAGCAGCTGTCGTCGACACCGACCATGCTCCGCCCGCAATGACCTTCTTGCATGCCCCGCATGACCAGATCCCAACGGCCTGTCTTTTTACGGTGTCCTGCATTTCCAAAGGGAAGAAGGAAAAAAATCAAAGTTGCCATCAGCTTGAGTCCTTCCAGCTTGAACTTGCAGCGGATAAAACGCACCTTGCCACAGAATGTGCAAGTGTATCGGGAGTGTTGCGAGATTTCCATCTTTTTGACCTGCTTACGCAGGGAAGCACCATAACGCTAATAGAACCATCCACATCGTTGAGCGACCTTAACCGAAACGAATCTTTGGCATCTCCAGAAAACTCACAGTACCGTATTTACCGGTGATGCCGACTTTTTTGGTGCGTTTTGTCTGTGAAAGAGAGAAAGTATTAGAATTGAAATGATTCGAGGTGAAAATGTCGAAAAGCGTGCTCACCATCTTGTACGGGCGGTGGTCTTGACGGGTGTTGCAGTATACTGTCGGTACTCAGATACACAAAACTTGTCTGAGAAAATATTTGTCAGACACCTGTATAGTCTTAGTCAGCATTACCCTATTCCTTGGTCGCGTCAAATCTTATTGCCGAACCTTTAGGTTTGGCTCCTTATAAGAATGCGTTCTGTTTCTAGACTTATCTCCGTATGTTAATATCTCCTTCCAAATATATTCTTAAGCCCGAGACTTTTCACACAGATCATGTGTCTACCGCAATGTCAGTACGCCGTCTGCTTTTCAGCCTACTCTTTCTGACTCAGTGTTATTATCTCTAGGCCACCTTGTATTTTTTGGAATGTCTTTTGAATGGTCGATCCCAACACAGCATCCGGGGCCGGCTCTGAAGAGGACAGAATGCTTGCTGCCATCGAGGTTCAAGGTAAGTATGTCATAATTCATTTCTTCGTTGACTGTTCTTTTGTTTTATTTTGCAGGCATTTGGACATCAAGTTCATGTTTGAATTCATGCTTTTGTGCCGAGCTCAGAAACTCGTTTTTATTTGTTTGTACTTGGCCCTTCAGGGAGTAGATATGACGCCCCTATCTCATTAGCTAAATGTTGAACTGTCAGTTTAGATTGCTTCCACATCCGAATATCCTGCTTCCCACTGTCATGTAGCAGGACGGACTGGAATAAGTATACTCGTTGTACCAGAGCCCATGCTCGACTTTTGAAGTCTATTCCAACAGTTCAAGGGTGAGAAATCCAATGGACTAGCGGCATATATATTTTTACAAAACAATCAGTTCTTACCCCAAACACCGGTGGAAGCTTTATTCTTCTATTTTTATTACTCTCTCATTTACACCGCTTCTATGTAGCAGGGAAGGGCTAGTGACTACCCTGATCCCTCAGGTTTGAGTGTCCTTTCTCACTTGGGTCCTGAAGCCGAAACCAATACCATGTCTCATATATAAATGCCATGACCCACATCTTCTTGGAAGCGCCCCTGTTCTGTAACTCATTGTTGCTCCTCGAGTTTGTTTTATTAAGTTCCGCAATCTGATCCATTCCATTGTTCACTCGATGCTTTGTAGGCATATGCCTATTAAGGAGAACTAGGTTGGGATTTTCGATTGAGTATAAAAAGATTTACTCATAACTCCGTTTTAAAGAGATCTCGCCGTTGCTCTTAGCCTTTCAAAATTCTTCCAGAACCGGCGTCGGGTACTTCTCGATGATGACAGTGATTCGGATAAGAACGGGGATCAGGATTCACATCACAGACCACTTGACATGATTACTTTCCATCATTCAGTCCAGTAGACATACCTTTTTATGTTTACTCGATAATCGACATAAGTTTTGATTTCTTCCTACCTCTCTTTAATCTTACATGATACGAATTTGCTTTACTTTATCACTGAAAATGATGCTGATATGGTCTTAGCAAAATGAGCACTTGAGGATAGAATTCAATCTCAAAAAGGTTCGGCCCACGCCGCTTGCGGCCATACCCCCCAGTCATCACTGGGGTACTAGAATTCGAAGGATACGTGGATTGCCGATTATATCTACATGCAAACCCATATATTATCCACCAATGCACTCCTTTGTCCGTATCGGCAATGTGCCCTTTCCGTTCCATTAGGAGTTGTGCCGAGAATGACTTCTGGTGCAACGCCACTCTCTACCCAATGTACAATTGCTAATAAAACACTGTGTTCCGTATCGTTGACCCCGATTGTGCTTAACCCAGCGTTTCCGATCAAGTACGCGGTGGTGTCTCCCCCTCCTGTACAATGTCCCATGCCGGATATGAGGAACAGTCTGTAAAAGTCATCGAGACTTGAAAGGGAAAGATTTGTAGCGACTCGGTCGTATGTTATCTTGGAGATGCCGGCTGGGATTAACTAAAATTCGAGGAGTTACTCGAGGACTTGGAGTCAGAATACAAGATATTTGACGTACACTATCTGCATGTCCATGATACGTCAGATACTTTCCACCGTTTGCACGAAAAGTAGAGAGGTCCGGGCTCCAGGTGCTAATATCGGCAGCATCAAGAAAGCTGGAAAAGTACAAATCCGGAAGAGAGAAGTTATCGAAGTTGTGAAACTTGTCTGTGTAGACAACATCTCTAAAAAAACCCTAACAAGAGAGTGAGTGGCGGGTATTGGAGCCAGACTGGCACTTACCTCTGCAAAGAACGCAAAGCTCCCTGAGAGCAAGGCCGTCCAACCGTCGTTAGCTTCAAAGCCGGGGTCGAGACGAGGCCACAAAAGCTCTCCCTTGATTCCGATCAAAGGATTAAAAATATTGTTCAAGACGTCCAATTGTTCCTTGGTCAAGCAGGACGTAGAATTCAAAGCATCTTGGCACGCCAACGAAGTAAAATCCAGTCTGCAGTTATCCGGCTCTGTGATAATACCGTCTAAGATTCCGTCCAATCCGTCACATTGTGCTAGAATTTCAGCGTGTATCGTGTCCCACTGAGGGGCCGAAATGTGTTTCGGCGAAGAAAGATCGGGTGCGCCAATCCATTTACTGGCAATACCTTGCCAAGAAGCAAGAATCCAGTTGTTCACAGCAGGCGAGCCTCCAACAATACCATCAAAATCCTCTGGAAACCTGGTAGCTGCCATGTACGCTTGTCGTCCACCAGTTGAGCAGCCCAAATAATATGAGTAGGAGACGGGTGATGAATAGTACTCGGCCACAATCTGTTTGCCTAGAACTGCAGAAACGTGGACAGCTCTCCAAGAGAAGTCGACAAGGACTTCAGAGTTGTTGAAGAATGCAGAAGAGTCTACACCGTCGTGTCCGCCGTCAGAACCAACGGTAGCAAAGTGTTCAGTTGCTCCATAGTCCGTGTTCATGTAATCGATACCTAAGACAGTGTTTTATTATGAGAAAAGTAAAAGGGATATGATGTTCTAACACACATACACCCCGCAAAACCGCCGTTTCCTACAGTCAAAAACCGACCGTACCATTTGTCAGGAAGCCAAAGTTCAAACTTAGTAGAGGATATGGACGACGTATTGACGCTGGCATAGACGCGACAGATTGACGATGTTACAGTTGCATTGGATTGGCACGAACCAGCTGTGTTCACAGTAGAGTTGGGTTCAACGTCTAGCAACAAGTGTTAAGGATCTGCAGCCGCTGACGCAGTTACCCACAAGTCGCACTGATAATAGTCGTGTTTTCCAGGTGCAATTTATTTTTGAGATTGTAACACTCGTCCCTTCTGCTGAGGCATTGTGGAACTTGAACGCCGGCAACACCAGAGAGAAAGGTCGCATCAAAAAGTCCACCGTAGCCTAAGTTCCTAAAGAGTGAGGGAAGCATTTCACCAGAATCTCCAACACATTGAGGACTACTGGATTGTTTTTATCGGCTGGTAAATTGAGTTTGAGAAGAGATAAGCAGATTCGAAGAACCCCCGGCAGATGTCAGCAGACACGAGCTGCAGGTGTAATGTTGAATAAACTCTTCATTGAGAGATCTCAAGCCTTGAAAGCTTGATGATGGAAAAAGAAAGAGAAGAACGATGATCGGATGATGGTGGCAGACGCGAACACTGTCACGGGTGTGAGACGCGTCCAAATTAATTAATATAATAATGTTGATCACGTATGTACCCCTCTTTCTCAACTCTCATGGCTCGCGCGTCCAAGAAGAGTAAACCCTCTTGCCAATCAACTACTTTGCATAATTTTTTCCCTTCCAGCTCTAAGCAAACTCCTTCACACTCAAAGGCTTCAAGCTCGAAGTCACAGCCGGAAATCATTGTTATTGACTCGGATGACGACGAAGAGCCAACTCCACCCAAAGCAAAGAAAAGAAGGCTCGGTGCAAGCCCGGACGAGGTCGAGTTTATCGAGCATGTTTCTTCGACCCAAGTCACCAAAGAGAAACCGCGCTTTGAGCCCTCTCCGCCCCCGAGCGAGCCTTTCGGAAAGCCAGCGACATTGTTACTTCGGTCTTCTTCTGTGACTCAACCGGAGCCACCGACAAAAGTAAAGACTGAGACACAAGCTGACGAGACCCCAGAACCATTTGGACGACCTTCCACCTTACTAGTCGGCAGCGCCTCATCTACAGGAATACCGCCTCCATTGGCTAGGGACAACTCTCATCCAAATAACGACGACACTATAGTGGCATTCGATGATGAAGACTGGGGTATGGGTGATGATGAGATGGCGAACGCGAATATAGGTGACGAGGAGGACGACGGAATGCTGATTGACGAAGTCGAATTTGCTGACGACGCATCTACAACTCCCAAGGCAGAACATACAACTGTTAACGGCAACTCCAGTACACCTAAACTCCTGCCTCTATCTTCTCTGTCACGACATCCCTCTGTTGGTCCAAGCGAGCAAAAGAAGAATAAACCCCCTGACACGACTGCCAATCTCTTTTCCGTACTCATGTCGTCTCGTAAGGAGAACGAAGCGTGGAAGGAAGCTGATGTTGTAGAGGATCGTAGCTTCCGACCAACTAAAGCTAATGGAGGACGACGTAAGGCACCATTCTATAAGGTTCTCCAAGGTATGCCTATTGCGGTCGATGCTTTCAAGTATGGAGCAATTCCAGGTGTCAAAGCGTACTTTTTAACGTGGGTCTTCCATGCTTTACACCATTGAACCAGCTAAAACTACTCATAGACATGCTCATTCCGACCATTATACCAATCTTTCCTCGAACTGGAAGAATGGTCCTATTTATTGCTCAGAAGGGACTGCCAACCTTATCGTGCACATGTTAAAAGTGGACCGTAAATGGGTCCACTCTTTGCCTATGGACACCCCAACCTTGATACCGGACACAGGTGATGTTCGTGTTACCCTCATCGAGGCCAACCATTGTCCTGGATCTACGCTGTTCTTGTTCGAAGGCAAGCAAACCACCAACGCGGGCGACAGTACATTCAAGTCGCCATTTGTCGGCTCTTCGCAGATGTTTAGGTATCTGCACTGTGGAGACTTTAGGGCTTCACCTCAGCACGTTTTACATCCTGCGGTTAGGGGGAAGAAGATTGATCATGTATACCTGGATACCACGTATCTGGATCCAAGAGTGCGTCTATCTGTGAACCGTTGACCGATATCTGATGCGAGTGTTACTACTCAGTATACCTTCCCTCCACAACCATTGGTTATATCTGCATGTGCAGACCTTGCCAAACGCATCGCGTCGGGATCTTCCCTCGACGAGAAGAAACCAAATTCCATGACTTCGTGGATAACAACTTCTCGTGAAAGCAAGGAAAAAGAGAAGGCAAAACCCGGAAGGATACTCATGGTAGTTGGGTATGTCAGCACCACCACCCCGTAAAAACACGTAACTGAACCAAAAATGCATTTAGCACTTACTCAATAGGCAAAGAGCGTATTGTCAAAGCCATAGCAAAAGCTTTGCACACCAAAGTATATTGTGACGCCCGCAAAGCTGCCATTTTACGGTGTCAGTCTGATCCCGAGTTACACGCCATGTTGACCAAGGATCCTCTGGATGCAAACGTTCATTTGGTCCCTTTGGGCGTCGTCACGTCCGACAAACTCAAACCGTACGTCGACAGGTTCAACGGACACTTTTCGAGAGCTATTGGATTTCGACCTACCGGATGGACGTGAGTCTGTTGTTCTGGTTTGACTAACTGTTAACTCTCACACTATATGTCTTTAGATACACGCCGCCAGCAGGAAGCGACTCGAATCCCTCCATAGCTAGCGTTCTCGCCCGCGTTCCGAAAAACATTTTTTCTTACACTGACTTGCGTCCGGCACGCAACTCCACACCTCAGTTGCAGATGTATCCTGTTCCCTACTCGGAGCATTCATCCTTCCTTGAACTGACTTGTTTTGCAATGTCCTTTCAGTGGACAAAGATGATAGCGACGGTTAATGTTGGAAGTGAGAGCTCCAGGGGGAAAATGAGTAAATGGGTGAAGAGATGGGAAGCGGAGAGGAAGAAGAAAAGCAGAGACTTTGTCGTTCCTCACCGTCAAGTTGATTATTGGTAGAGTCTACTTAGGCTGGATACCCTTCTTCATCTCGAGTGAGAGAAAAAAGAAATTAGGACGCGAAGCATATGATATTTGCGGCAAGTACACTACTGTACCGTACACAACAGGGTTTAACTTGATTTCCCCTGCATTCTCATCTCTGTCGTCTGTACGCCCCGAAGTTGACCATGAATTGCATGAAACATTTGTGAAGAATGGGAAGTCAACCACATACAATCATAGGTTACATAATGGCAGTAAAATAAGAAGCACAACACACTACTCGGTCGTGCGTTTCCTCCTGAGATCTCTCTCCTCGGAAATAGTGAGTTTAGTACCCTTGCCCTTAGGCAAAGATATCCAGGGCTTGGTGCCCTCACCAATAACAAAAATGTTGGTGACACTGGAAACACCAGGATATCAGCAACGGACACGACCATCCTAGTCAAAGATACACACCGCGTAGCGAATGTCCTATCCAAGGAGTCCTTGACATGAACGATATCAATGTCACCGAGATGCTTTTCTCTGTGCACGATCACACCAGCACGACCCATGTTACGACCACCAGTGACCATGACAATGTTACCGGTGTCGAACTTGACAAAGTCGGTGATTTTGTTTTGTTCAAGATCAAACTTGACGGTGTCGTTGACCTTGATGAGGGGGTCGGGGTAACGGATGGTACGACCGTCATGGGTCACAATGTGGGGAACACCACGAGCACCAATGGCAACCTTCTTGACCTTAAGCAGCTTGTAACTGGCTTCCTCGGCGGTGATACGGTGGATGGTGAAACGACCCTTGACGTCGTAAAGGAGACGGAAGTACTCGCCAGATTTCTCGATTGAGACGACATCTGATCCAAAGAGTCCATCAACTCTAAAACCTAGTCTTCCAATAGATCAAGACGTACCCATGAACCCGGTAGGGTAGGTAGGGTCGGTTCGGACTTTCCCATCGATTTTGATGAGACGCTGCATCACAATTGCAGTAACCTCGCGGCCAGTCAAGGCATACTTTAATCGGTTGCGGAGGAAGACTGTAAGAGGGAGAGATTCGCGGAGCTTATGAGGACCGGGGGAGGGACGAGGAGCCTATAGAATCCAAAAATTTTAGAGAAGTTCGAGTTGCCATTGGAATATTTGCGCACATAAGTTCCGCCCAACTTATCGAGCATCCATGAAGAAGGAGCGGCGAGACGCTTCAAGTGTTTTTTGGGTCCCCGGGCCTGCAGAAGTGGAAGTCAGTTACAGTTCAAGAGCTCTGGGTGAAGTTTCATCAAGCTGAAAGACAAGTCATCCGACCCAGAATTCTCCAATCCAACGAATCCCAGCCATCCAAAAGCACAAAACTCCAACAGAACAATCCATAGAGCACCGTGAATCCGTGTAGCAATAATTCGCTCACCATTTTCGATGAAGAGTCTTGAGTCTTGAAGCTTGAAGTGCTGGCTGACGAGGTTTTTGGGTTAGTTGTGTTGGTTCGGAGCGTGGTAAATTTACAGTTGCCGAAAGCAAGCCGAATCCCTCGCGCGGCTCATGACCGGGACCCTTCCAGCTCCCAGTATCACAGCCAGACCAAATGTAAATCCGCTTTTATTACAAAAACTGTTGTTAAATACACACGGAATCTATTTACTAGAAAGAACGTAGCGATATCTGGGGTTTTACTGCAGATTGTGCTGGTGTTGTCGTCGCACTACCTGATACTGCCTTTCTGACAGACTGCTCCAAAAGTTCTCTGGTCGCAGGATCCAGCTTAGCTGCCGCTTCCTTGAAAGCAGAAGGAGAGGATGTCGCATAAGTAAGTAGATGCTTGACTGTCTGCGACAGTAGTGGTGATGTTGTATTTTGAGAGTTCGCTAAAAGCAGGCTGATGGTAGGCAGAAGTACTCCCAATAGTCTCGCACCTGTAGAATATTCGATGAATGTAGGTGGTGATGAGGAAACAAAATACATACGCTCATTCTCCCCGAGTGAGCTGAAAAATGCTGAAAACGCCTTCCAGATCTCCCCAATGGCCGATGCGTGGCTCTCTGGGATTGAATTGTCGCTCACAGACGGCGCCATCTTAGCAATATACTCTATCAATGCCGGAAGCAGCTGCTTGACACAGTGACGAAGAAGAATATTCCCAGAAGCGGACGCTGCAATTAGAGTCTTTGCGCAATGCGCTGCTGTTAGGGAAGCCTGATAGACCCTCAGCAACTTCTAAATAAGCATTAGAACGAAATACATACATCACTGCTTTCCAGCAATTTCTGTGATATCAAAAAGCAACAGTGATCAATCACGGCGTCCGAGACTTTGACCTTCGGTGGAATCACAGTCAAGATCAGCACGGCGGCAAGGAGGTTGTTCTTGACTTTCTTGGTTATCGGAACGCCTTGACGTCCGCTGTGACTGTTCAATAACACTTCGAAATCTAAAGGAACTGAGTGGCATACCGCATTTCGTCGATATGAAGCAAGCAAGACGATAGTAATCCATGAACCAATTTTTGGTATCTATCCGCAGAATCCACATCCGAAGCAACGGGAAGATCTAACAATGTCTTCAAAACTGGGAAGGTCGGACCAGCTAAATCAGTCTCGGATATGTCATCCTTTAGGATCTCTTCAAGGATCTCATGAGCAGAATCCAAAACTTAGTAAACACAGAACACACCACTATAAAGGAGAATCGCAACTGCGCGAATGTCTTCTCTCAAAATGCCAGACGACGATGACGCGACGGTGGTGAAAGCTGAAAACGCAGATAACATCATCTTTACACGATCCACAAGATCGCCCTCTGCAAAGAATAGTCAAGATCAAGGGAAAAAATCAAGTTCATAGAACTCACGGATTGTAGGACCTCGTCCAGTAGGCATCGAGTGCCGTAGAATGTGAGCGCAGATTTTCAAACAGTGCGATCGCGGACTGGTTCCTGTCAAGGAAGTCACAACGCTGTAGACAGTTTAGTGGAGTCTATGGGACGAAAGACCACTTTATTCACCTGGAGTCTTGGTCTTGAGTTGCAGCAAAAATTGTCAGCACTTCGATCAAATGTATTTCCACGGCAGCAGATTCTGTCATTGCCATGCGGTAACAGACACTGATAAACTCGTCGAAGATTGCAGGTTCCAAAATTGCTTTCCCAGCGTATTCTGGACGCACGAGAGATTTCAATGTTCGTAGTGCTGTTATCACAGAGGCCTGACGAGTTGAGTTATTTGTCATGGAATCTGTGGAGGCCGCTGCCAACGCTTCGTACACCAGTCCGAATACAATGAAGAAAAATGCCGTGGGTTCGTCACGAGCGCCCTTGGATGGTTCTGCAGCCCCGTTGACCTGTTCTCGGCCGTCCATCGCTGCAAGAATGAAGGAATCCTTGGCTTGCATCGCTGTAGCAACGGCTTGTAGAATGATGATCCATGCTGACGTATAATACTAAGAGGATATTTCAAGATGAAGGTCACGGTAAACGAGTTCAAGGGCGTACCGGCAGCAAAACTTCTTTACCCAAATTGGAATAAGAAGAGTCCACAGCTGCAGAGGATGTGTCGTGAAGGAATTCCGAGTCGATCCTAATACTGGCATAATCACGTAACGCAGCAATCCACATCGACGCTAATGTTGCTCGATAGGGGTTGACGACATCCAAGAGGTATGATTGCTGGTAGCTTGCCACTTCCAGTTGAGCCCACGCAGAGAGTATTGATATTCTCAACATAGCAGAAGCATTTGGACTAAGCTCTCCAGCTTCTCCAAGGGAAACCATACCAGAATCTGTAAGATAATAGGAGTCAGCCGATTCGCTCTGGAATGTGTATTATTCCGCTCACCCTTAGACTGCTCGAGAGCAACTGTTAGTAGTCTGAGGATACGTCCCATTCGGGACACATCTTTAACGACGCCACATCCCACAAAGACCGCGCACGCATGGACAGCTGATGCAAGAATTTCCGGAGTAGAGTCTGCGGAGAATGCTGGAGTTAGGGCTGCGGTGATTGGTGCCTGATGCTGCTCCAGTAGCAGTGCGTCCTCAAAGGCAGGGTCAGGAGATTGTGCAAAAATCTGATATCTGTTAGTTTACTGCAAGGAAGAAAATGGATCACATTAAGGTACCTGTATGACATCCCGCAAAACCACTAAGCCTTCCAATCTAATTTCGGTGACATAGGCAGTTGATGCAGTGAAAGCCATCTTTATGAGATCCGGAACCCGAGACACAAGCAATCCTCCAGTGGGAATCTCGCTTTTTCTGGCAAAGTATACGTCCAGATGCTCCCTTCTCCCGCTCTTAGCCACGATGGTGCATATTTGATGGAGGCACTGTAGTGCAAAGAGCTGCGTCCGCCAACGCGATGTCAAACGTCCTCTATTGCCATCTTGGCCGGACAAGTTCAAAGATTCACCTTCATCGTCCCTTGCACCTTGCCGTGATGCTGCATCTGCGACTTGCTGCGAGGCCGTAGTCCGAGACATGATGCGCTGACACAGATCAATCCACGCCGAAGGATTGTGAATGACAGTCTGTTGCAGCCAACTTGATATGACATTTCGGACTCCTTCCACTGAAGAATCATCGTCAAGCATCCCAAATAGATTCTCTACCAGTCTATCGCCTCCAAGCCTGGACATCGCGAGTGCGTCCTTCTGTACAAGTTGATATAGAGCGTTTATGGACGCTACTTTCAGAGGACGGCGGGGTGATGAAAGATATCCTCGGAAGCTGTTTACGAGATCTGGAATACTGACATGATCAGCAGCAAACATCAGGAAATGCTGGAAGCATTTGATGGCTTCGACACGAATACTGTCGTCGTCTTCTAGGAAGAAATTGTGTACCAGATTCAACACCAGGGCTCTTGTCCGGACTGATTCCTGCATGTCAGGCCCTAGAACTGTAATGACAGCATCTATAATCTGA
The DNA here is from genome assembly GCA_004369135.1 of Dendrothele bispora CBS 962.96. Lineage (NCBI taxonomy): Eukaryota > Fungi > Basidiomycota > Agaricomycetes > Agaricales > Dendrothele > Dendrothele bispora. Next base: position 14,628 of record ML179269.1, on the reverse strand, counting down.
CAGACGACAGGATATGCAGGATGGTCTCCACTGAGATTGGCATTAGATAAGGAGGCTCCACCTCCTTCGTGTGAGTTCATCGAGTATACTTTAAGAAGCATTCCCAAAGTACTCGAAACGAAAGGTGCGTACGCCAAACTGGCGGCATTTATCACACGCGCCAGTGCACTTAAGGCCCAAAAGTGAACCACGGGATGAGGGTCGTTGCTCAGCGACATGAGCACATTGACAGTCGTTTTTAATAGGGGTCCAGCAGCTAAGCCACCAACGTAGTCATATATAGCACCAAAAGCGAGGGCACAACCAGATCGCGCATACGGATCACGATTGCTGACGACTTGGTCGACCAGGGTCTTCATTTGAGCCGTGAGGAAATTGGTACCAGCAAGACTCGCCAGACGCCCTATCGATTCACTACTTGTGGCTCGCAAGACATGATCACCATCAACTAGAAGATCCTAAGTAACTATAAGTTAGTCATCGAAAGCACTCCGCTAGCAAGCTACACAAACCTTCAAAAAAGGAGAAAGTAAAGACGTGACCTGCGGGCTACCAAAGGTTTCTCTGGCCTTCTGGAAATGATTGGTTGTGGCATTACGCAAGGACAGTACCAAGGCAATAGATGCGTTGATCGAGACAGCTGCCTTTCGACCGACATTCTTCTCCATTTTCGGGGAACGTACAGATTCCAGCAGTTGGTTAATTGTTCGTGCTGTCGAGGACAGATCTTGCAGTGGGAGCAACAGAGAGAAAAGTTCAATGGCAGAGTCGACAACTGACGTGAATGCAGGTGGTTGTTCGACTAGTCGATACTCTGCCGTTGCAATCTGAGCTTGACATAGACTCAGGGGATCATGCTCACATCCACCAAGAACGGGTTTACGGAGCTGGAGGATGGTAAATGAACTATTCGCTACAAGAACATTGCGTATAACATACCAGCTCATTAATGACGGCTTCTACTGTGTCTCTGTGCAGAGGATCATGGGTGGTCGTAGAACTATCTCCATCGACACCGACTGCAGCGTCATTGGCAACTTCGGTAAATGTGACTCCATAAGCATAACCGTCTATACTTTGCCAAATGGAAGTGAATGAACCCGAAGAAGAGGCGATGGCAGCCTGCACTGAGGATCCCGTGTACCCGTCTGGGCTTGCAAAGAGACTGACAACCGACTGAAGAAGGGTAGTCTGGGTCGATTCTGCGATGCTCGAGAAACCAAGTATAGAGAAACACTGATAGACACGACGACGAAGCATAGCCTCTCTGGCCTTCAGAGACAACCCTTTACTCCCTGACATTTGCATTTCGGGAGGTTCCTCGACATTCACGCTCATGAAGTTATTTGCAAACATCAGAGCATTACTGAGCACAGACGATATACGACGACCGACGTCAAGCGTGATCAGGGTAGCGTTGTGTTGTAAAAAACATATTATTGCTCCAAGGGCGCTCTCCCTGACGTGGAGAAGGAACATCCACTCAGCTATAGTACGACCTGCGTTGTTCGCTGTATCCTTGCTGGTAGGTTTGGGCAAAGCATTACGCCATAGAACCAGAAGTTGCGGTAGATGGGGTCGGACAAAGTTTGGGCCGAGAGACATTAGCGAGGCAATCAACATCCATGAAACTTCGACTTCGACACCGGCAATCTTAACGTCGTGTTCTCCTGCACGTTTGAGAAGTTGTATTGCCATATCCAGCACTTTGGCGCCGACGTCGTAAGAGACATATAAGGGCCGTTCCCGAATGATAGAAACCAATGCAGCAAGTCCATATGCATGACCCAAGGTTCTAGGATTAACGTCCGAAGGAGCAGCAGGAGAGAGCATCGAGGCTAGATCTCTTTGGAGCATCTCAATGACCGTGATAATGGCCTTGGGGAGTCGGAGAGGTGTGGAGTAACAGAAGCAACGAAGTGTCCAGGAGGCGTTGACTCGAGTTGAATGACTCGGATGGGCCAAAAGTGTGATCAAAGGTTCTGTCAAAGCATCCTGAAACAAGTCAGTAAAAGCAATTTTCGAGTCCATACTTAATTACCTGAACCGGGGGAGGTGCGTTGCCCAATTGTTGCAAGAGACCGGCAACTTCTCTAAGAACGATAACCAAGACGGCCGATGATGGAGCGACTTGTCCAGGCATCATAGCTGGCCATCTTTTGAGATACAGATTAGCCAGTTCTCGGATAGCGCCAATCTGGCCCTGTTCACTCAGCATCCGCACACCAATCAAGTCGCGCAGCACGATGCCAACCAATGTACGAATCAATAGTGTCTCATACCGGTTGGTATTGTTCCTGGGATTCGACACAATTTCGGTCATGAAGTGGATGATAATCAGAGAATAATTTGATTCTACAAATGTTGAGCCAAGTTTGTTCAGTAGGGCAACATAGAAGTCGAATATGCCAATCCGAGTCTTTCTGGCGGTGTTAGGTTTGTTGAACTGAGATGATAGGAGATTGAACATTTCATTCGGTGTTAGCATTGATTTGGTGACTTCTGCAGCAGCAACGGGAGATGATACATCATCATCAGCGGGATCAGTCTCTGACTTCTTGTTTTTGGGTGCAGACTCCGGTACTGGCACGGCACGTTCTATCTGAGTACCAGAAAGGATGTGTCCAACCAGCTGGGCAAGTGATTGTCTAGTGATTTGGTCTGCCCCTTCCAGACTCTTTATACAGAGCAGCAAAATCGATTCGACTTCGTTCTTTTCTATAACATGTGAGTCAGGTCCGGTAATTAGAGCAGTCAATACCTAGACAAGGAATTCAGGTTATTTGATCACAGTTTGAAAATATATTTTAGCTTACATTGGCTGCTACACGTTGAACAGGAAGACATTTGTCGTTCAGAGCTGACTTCATCTGCTTGAGGATATCCTTGACAGAAGAGTCGGTAACCGCACGCTTAGCCGTTGTTAATGATTTCTGTAGGGTAAGCAGTGCTTGATAACGGAGTAGAGGTTGCTGTTATGGTGTCATTAGATTTTGACTATGAATATCGCTATATTGCACTCACATTGGAAGACCTTGCGGTTCTCAGACTGACAGTGACAATTTCAGCCACGAAGGACATATACTAAGAACGTCTTCAGAGTCTTCAGTGATCAGAGGAACGAAAAATCATACCTGGGCACCGAAAACAGCCATAAGATCACCAACACATGAGAATGCTGCACTGCATCAAATCAGACCAGAAGTTCCAGTAGCAGAGCTAGTTAAGCCCACATCTTATGAACGTCTTTATCTACAGCCTTGAAATCAGACGTGACTTTCATAAAAGCTTGCAGGGTATCGAACAATGACCGGCTTTCCGCACGAGTATACAATAGAGTCAAGCATCTTGCGACCGCAACCCGCAAGGCGCGTCCAGGAGCTGGATATGGTTCGGGTGCAAGGATAATTTTGGCCAGCGTAGCTTCGAGTTCTGCTTGATGAGACTTTAGTTGATCCTAGAGAATAAAATGGGTATGTGTCGGCAATAAGAGATCGATGTATTGAGGACGGATACGCACGACTGGTATTTCAGTGATTCGTTTCTCTGTCGAAGACAGCCATTGGAAAGTGTACATTCCACCATTTTCACCAGAGAGTTCGGACTGTTTTAAAACAATGAAATCGAGGTAGTTCAAGACTCAGAGACTCGAGAAGCTGACCTCATCGAAAGGGTCAATCGTTATGGGTTCAGACATTGCGTAAAGGGCGTCGGACGCCTGTGTAACGACGGGAGTGCCGCACAAAAATATTTGCTGCCGGAGACTTGGAACGCGGGATATAGAGGTCGCGACACTTGGTGTGGTGGTAAGTAGGTACTCTGTGACCACGCGTGCTTTGATTGCTTCAAACCATCATCCTCCCCAAACCAATTTCGCATTCTTTGGCGTTCATCTCTTGCAATTTTACTAGTGGAGCATTGATTACTATTCCGAAGGCTATCTGACCAGCATTTTGAGGGCTACTCACGCCCTATGCGATTTAAGTTGAAATTTGGTATGGCAATCAATCAACTATGTGTAAATGGCCGCCGTGGAACTTTGTGGTTAAGCTTGTGACCTCAGGCTAACCCAGCTAATAACTTTACTTAGCATGAGTAGGTTGTGTAATCTTATTCTTTCACCCCGACTTCGTAGGTCTCATTATCCAGAAGAGAAGCTACTTCCAGAGGACAGACAAACATGCCAGCCATTACAGACCTTCACGTCGCTATCGCGGGCTCCGGCATCTGTGGGCTCTCTTGTGCTCTTTCTCTTGCCCAACAAGGTTGTAGAAACATCGAAGTCTTCGAAATCGCGTCCAATCTTGGTTTCGTCGGTGCTGGAATCCAGTTGGCACCCAATATGGCACGGGTGTTGGACCGACTCGGTGTATGGAAGGATATAGAGGCAGAGGCGGTTGAACTCAAGTGGTCAGGTATAAGACAGGGCTCGACAGATCAGGAACTTGCGAACGTTGACTTCACGTCTATTAAGGAGATGTACGGCTACCCACATATGGTTGGTCATCGTGCGTCACTTATAGGTTCACTATATGAGGGATGCAGGAGGCACAGCGCGATCAAATTCCACTTCGCGACTACACTCGAACAAGTGTTATCCTGGAGTCCTAGACCCAGAGTGCGAGCAGTTCCACGAGAGGGGCAACCTTGGGAAGTGGAAGTAGATTTATTATTGGCATGTGATGGTGTCAAGAGTAATATTCGTATGCACATGCTGAAGGAACTCGGTGTTACCGCTGACGTTGAAGACACCGGTGGTGCTGCCTATCGTATCATGCTAACCCGCGACGAAATGAAGCATGATCCCGAACTACTACAGCTCATCGACGGGAACGCTGCAACGAGATGGATTGGCGAACACAGACATATCATTGCATATCCGGTTTCTAACAAAACCATATACAACATCAGCACCCTCCAACCTGATACCCACTTTGCTGAAGCACCCTCTATCACGTATACAACCAAGGGTTCAAAGAAGGAAATGCTGAAGGTCTATTCTGATTTCTGTCCGATGATAAGACGAATGCTGGATCTCGTGCCGGAAGGCGAAGTTTGCGAATGGAAACTTCGCGTGCACGCACCTCTCTCTACTTGGGTGAAGGGGCAGGTCGCGCTGGCCGGTGATTCGTGTCATCCTACGCTTCCGCACCTTGCGCAGGGAGCTGCACAAGCTGCCGAGGATGCTGCGGTCCTCGGCGCAGTACTGGCCATGATGCCCGATACGGCTCCAGAAACCATTAACAAGACTCTCAGGGTTTACGAGCTCTTACGGAAAGAACGTACTCAGACTCTAGTCGAAATGGCCGCTGCATCAGGAAGAAGTTTACATCTGGGAGAGGGAAAGGCTAAGGAAGAGCGAGATAAATTGTTCGCAGCGCTGAGGGAAAAGCAAGGGAAGGGTCCTGTTCCAGACAAGTACGCAGACGCGGAAGTGCAGAAGATGATTTATGGTCATGATTGTGTTCAGAACGCGATGGATGAGTTTGAAAAGTTGTTTGCGAGTCTGAATTAAAGACATCTCGTACTTACAGTTCTCACCAAGCTCAATAAGTTCCAAACATCTCCTGTATTGACCTACATTTTATATGAATTAGATGCAGTGTACTAAAGGTGGTAAGATAGTTCAACTTGTAATTGTAATCTCCAGACCGCAGTCAGAGCAAAAGACTTCCCTACCATTTATAGAAGCACACAAAAGACCAAAATATTACCGCCGAACACCTTCGCTTAAATCCAGTTTCCAGTGGACTCACAGAGTCCCAAATAATGATTACATTCTAGCTAGCATCGTCTAATTAATCTACAGAAAGGAACGCACATGTAATGTAAACGAAATGAGTAGAAAAAAAGGAACGAAAACGATTCAATGAGACGATGGCATAGCGTAACTGTTATGAGTTTTGGGATGTAGTTGTGGAATGGTTTTGAATTATCTGTCCAAATGACGAGGCATCTTTGTTTTATGAGTCTAGTTCAGGTACACTGCAAACCAACTCATGAAAAACGAATTTTTCCAACTCTATGTTATCCAAAGTGTTGACAAAAATGACGGATGGGAAACGGGGCAAAAAGAAAACAAGAAAGTCGAGCCCTTACCGTCGTATGTATATGTTGAGAACGGAAATCAAGAGGAAGTGAAAAAAAGTCCAAATGAATTCAGGTCGAAATATAAATATAAATAACTATGAGATGACTTCGATTTCTGTCCTATGGGAGGGGTGGGTGTGGACATGTTCCTGTATGTTGTATAACCCACCATTGGGTAGATAAGGTGCCGATTCCGAGATAGGCGAGTCTAACGATGGAGGAGGAGAGGGGTAGGAATCTGTCGGGGAGATAACACGGCCATCTTTAGGTGAATGTTTTGAACTGGTGAAAACAGGTGGCGTGATTTTGACTGATAGATTGTTCGGAGGATGGACATGGCCGTTATGATAGGATGGCGCTCTGGGACGACCATGCATAGTGGTAGCTGAACCCAATGCTGATGACTCTGCGCTCTCGGAAGCAGGAAGGAATGGTTCTGAGGGCGGAGTCTCCGTTCCGGACATCAATCTAGCATCGGCTTTGGTTGTCGGCAACATCATCTCCCGAGCGGCTTCTACTCGTCTCATCTTCTTTTCACCACGTTCTACATCTCCCTTGGCGTTGTTGTACATGTAAAGACCGCCGAATGTCAACATAATGCCGAATCCTTGCACAGGGTGAACTGTTTGAGCAAACCAGACAATCGCTATACAGATGACGGCAACTCGTTTGATTAGAGACGCGATGGAGTAGGTCACAGGAGAAGTCGATGATAAGATGATAAATGCAATGATGTTCTGAGCAAAGTGAACTGTGCCGTTCGTGAAGAAATAGTAGTAGACGGAGTGTGGAGTACTGTGACCATGTGAAGGATGAGCAACGTTCGTCGAGGATGACATGAAGATGGGCAGGTCGTAATAGAGCCATATGGGGATCATGAGGAGGAAAGCCATCCCAGAAGAATAGAACAGTAGGTTGATTTTGTCTAACTTGTGAGCCGGTTGCGAAGTTCCGCCGTTGGAGTTGGAGGGCATGATCTTTTTGAAGAAGATGTTGGAGCTAACGAAGACCACAGCGGAGCCAAATGCGCAGAGCAAGCCAATAGCGTTCGACGCCGACATGTCGAAAGAGCAAGCCAACATGACTCCAAAGGTGAGAGGGAGAAGGGAAATATACGTTTTGGTGGAGTAGCTCACTCCGAACAAGAGTGCATAGGCCGCAACGGTAAAGAGGGGTGAGAGCGCCTAAAAAAAGTGTTACTAAATGCAATACAAGTACAGAGCTACAGGTTGCGACGCACTTTGATCGTATGCACGGTACTGACTGGTATGCGTGATATCGCCATACTCGAGAAGACATGTCCCCCAACCTGAAACATGCCCATGGGCAACGTACTTTGCACAATAGCTTTCGTGGGTCTGCGGAGTCTAGAGAATCCAACGATGGGAGACATGAACAACAGGCAGTACAGCGCGATAAAGCCGAATTGCACAAAGGTAAGCGTGATGGGGTACCGGAACTGGGTCAGAATGGATTTTCCAGTGTTGGAGGAGAGGGCGGAGGAAGTGTACCATAGGCCACAGAGCAGCATAAATTTGAGGTTGGAAGCCGATATAAAGGACGGTTGTTGGGTCAGTGGGTTGGAGGGCCGACTGCTCAATCGTTGATACCGAATGAAGCTCCTCGTCATTTGTGTATAAGCCCGACCGAAAAAAGATGCGATTCCCGTCAAAACATTCTTGTCGTCGTTGTAGCCCTTATCGTAGAGTGGTAGAATAGGAGGGTCTGGTCGCCAAGCACCCTGGTCGGATGTGACGAGCCGTTGTTTTTCATGGATAGAATTTGGGGAATTATGCATTGTCCAGGGTGAATTAGAATGAAGAGCGATAAATTATGTAGAGAAAGAAGCCAAGTCAAGCTTGGGGAAGATGAAAGAACTGACAGTACTGAATTTTTCCACGGAGGGTCATCGCATTCTCGAATTCAATCTAAGCCACCTACTGTTCCACGGGCAAGGAGGGCCAGATACTCCATTTATACAAGACTTTTCTTTTGCCATGCAATATAGCCACCGGAGTGGACTTGGAAAGACTCTGAGGTGCTATATAGCAGCCACAGCCTGAGCCTCTGCCGCTTCAAGTTACAGAATCTGCCTCGGCTATAAACACCGCTTCCTTGCCGCGACAAGAACGCAAGTCAAGTAGTTTCCGCACTGGGAACAACTTTCGTGCATTTGCAGGCCTGCTTCTTAGAAGAAAATGAAAAGGTGTGTGATCGCTAACCCACGTCCCACTACGCTCCGTTGTACTTAGGTTTGGAGGCCATATAAGTCCGGTCCGGTCGCGTAATGGCTTACATTATCTGATAAGATACGGAATTCCAGGTTTACTCAGCTACTATAACCTGCGTAAGTAACCACCATGACCGAGGAAACGCCTACTGGTAGTGCAGCTCCTCCCACCCCGGCACAAGCTCCCACTTCTATCGTGCCAGCTCCTGCTGCTACTCCGACCGTTACCCCAGAAACCAAACAAGAAGCTCCTACTGCCACTGCTGCCGAAGTCAAAGAACCACAGAATGCTTTGACTCAAAAGTTCACCGAGGGCGAGTGGAAAGCTCTCAAAGAATTCAGAGTTGGCTGTTCTTCCTAGTCTATACTTCCACTCTATTGATAAAAACACCCTTTTTATTACTAGCAACAACTTCCCGCACTCTTTGGTCGCGCGTATGACGATAAAGCTGACGCAAAGACTAAAGCCATTAACCTTTGGGGTGTCAAAATCGACCCTTCGAATCCAGTAGATGCCAAGGTCAGTGTTGTACTGATGAAGTTCTTGAGAGCCAGGTATGTGTGTTTTCGTAACGTACCAGCCCCACGGGTCTTCTGTCGGGTATACTGAGTAAACGCGTCTAGAAATCTCAGTGTCCGGGATGCTGCGGATATGTTCGTCGCCACACTCAGATGGCGAGACGAGTTTAACGTCGAAGCAGCTTGCAAGGAAGAATTCCCTAAAGATATCTTTGGAAATTTGGGTCATATATATGGACATGATAAACAAGGACATCCGGTCGTGTAAGTATGATCCCTTAGACTTGTCTCTAAAATTCTGTTTATTTCTGGTTTATCAAAAAGCTACAATGTCTACGGAGGCCATCAGGATGTTACTGTCGTCTTTAGTGACGTCCAAAGGTTCTTGAGGTAGGTCAATGTTCTCCATTCTCAGTGACAACCCTCAGTCGCAGTCAGTACACATTGCTCACACGTGTGTGCGTGCGTGAATGTTCTAGATGGCGCGTAGCTTTCATGGAAGAGAGTCTTGAGTCTCTTGACTTTGAGACTGTCGACCAACAAATTCAGATACACGGTGAATATGTCTCCGACAGTTTCATCTCAGTTTTCATTAACTCATGGCTGAAATCCCTTTTCAAAATAGATTACGAAGGCGTCTCTACCTCATCCCGCGATGCCAACTCCAAACAAGCTGCTTCTGAAGCCAGTAGCATCTTCGGTGCTCACTACCCCGAGATGTTGGTGCGTCGCCATTCCTTATTTTCACGTCTTTCTCTATCTTTTCCTCGTGTGTGGACGTTTGATTCGATCTGATTTCCATTCTAGTACAAGAAGTTCTTCATCAACGTCCCAGGCTATCTCTCATGGATCTTCTGGCTTTTCAAACCCATCCTCCCGGCCAAGACCTTTTCCAAGATGGCCGTTGTTGGAAGTGGAGCGCACGCCATTGGAAAAGAACTTCTGCCACTTATTGACGCGAAGGAGTTGCCTAAGAGGTATGGTGGTACAGCTGACGCCTTTTAGAGCGCGTAACACCCCTACATTTTTCGCTCCTGATATGGTCTTTGCATTTACACCGAGATCTTTGATTTTTTACATACTTTGTACTTCTAGCCATCTTCAATCGCATTCCAACTTTGTTTCTGCTTTTGCGCACATAAGTATACAGGTAAGAAAGCGTGATAAGTATTACGAATGAATAAATTACAGATGTAGGTTGAGGATGCTACTAAATGATACGTGTTATATGTCTACAATGCAAATGGGATATTATATGCTTCCTTTTCCTCCTTGTTCCACTCGAATATGGGTAAAGGGTGGGCTTCAGTGTTAAATACGTATTTTGATAGAGGGATAATTTCCTCGTCAGTAAACAGCAAATAAAGATACTTGAGTCTGTATGACCCAAAAAAAAGTCAACTTAGATTTAGAGTCCATAAAAGAAAGTAGAAAACCACATACGTTTCCGCCAGGAAATAACTGGGCATTTCATCTTTAAGAGCAGGAGAATCTGGTAGTCTAGTATCGACGTGAAGAAGACTAGCATAGCCGTGTTCTGTTTTAGCATGTCGTTCTATTGACTGAAAAATCATCCTGCGCAATATCATTAAATTCTATCACTCGATCCCAAAGAAGAAAGGAAAAAATAACAATCAAACTTACCATCCCCGTTTACGCCATGTATCATCTCCAGTAGTACGCCATAAGATGTAAAGGCTTTCAATAAGCTTCTCCCAAAGTCAGCAAAAAAATTTTTAAAAAAACGACAAATAGATAAATGACTCGCCTCAGGTCTTAGTAAATACGTCGTCTTCTTATACAAATAATCCCTATACACCATCTCATTCTCCGACGGACCCTCTCTCAACCCAGGAGGTCTTCCAGTAGGCCTCCCCTTCTTCTCCCACTCCTCTAATTGATTCACCCAGAGTCCTTCCTCGTCTTTCAACCAATGCTTCATCGTCACCTCATCCGGTCCAAGCCCCGTCGCTTGATCAGCGTAAGTCAACCAACAAGTATACCCAAGACCTATTGCGGCCCATTCGTGTCGTTCTTTGTCTGCAGGTGGAAGATCGAGAGTGTGTGTTCCGAGGGCCAGAAGGCCCGGGAGGAAGCAGGAGAGGTGTTCAAAAGTGTGCGAAGGGTTGTGTCTGATTCCTTTTGGGTTTTCGGTTTCAGTGGTGGTGGCGGTGGTAGTGGTATCATCATCGTATTTGGGAGGGGGATATATTTCAGAGTCCGTAACGTATAAAAGCTCTCGATCGGGAGTGATATAGAGTAAGTGGTCTATGATAGAGTTGGCAGCTTTGAGGTCTGTAGCAGCGATTAGCGTGTTATCCTTTTTCAATAGAAGTGTTAGTTGCACACATAAATCTTTGATCTTGTTCTCAGAACGTCCTGTGAGTAACCACTGCTTGAGAAGATACTCATGGGCACTGTCGGCGAATGCACCGACAGAGAAGCGGTCTGTGAGATTTTCACGATGAGCCGGAATAAAAGCGAACGAAGGACTGGGGCGGAAAGAACTAACTGTTTCCCGGTTGACCAGTAACCGCATCCCATTGCGTCGGAAAGACTCCATCAGTTATATTGGCATCATACATCCAGGTCATAATATGTTCAACCTGACGAAAGTACGGATGGATTCAGTCTGGAAGAACAGAGGAAGAACAGAGGAATAACATCGGTCGAGAAATTCACCTTGTCGTAGTACTCATGCTTTCCCGTTAAATGTGCTAGGTACTTGCTGCGTGAATCCGGTCCAATAAGGATTTGACATCATCAGAAGCATTCCTTCGGGAATCAAAACTCTACACGTACTATTCCATCTGACAACTCAACGCTTCCGCCCAAAGGGTTTTTCCGGTCCAGCCTCCCTTGGTCTTACCGGTCTCAGTGTTCACAGCATACATGGGGAATCCGGAGGAGGTATTGAAGGCGGGGAGAAGGACGCGTCCGAGGTCGTCTGCACGTTCCAAGAGGATCTCGTCACCGGATAGCGCATACGCAGATAATAAACCACCGAGATATCGGATAACTGTCTCAAAGAAGGGAGCGTATGCATTCTAGTACAATGTAAGTTGACAGAAACCCAGAAGGACAAGATTCAAAGACACACTGGAGCCATTTTCGAGAAATCCATTGCCTTTACTACTCCTAAAGCTTCATCATAATATTCACGTAGACCCATGATCAACATGGTATCAAGCGCATCATAAATGGAGACACCCCATCCATTAAAGCTGTCACCATGTCAGAGGTCAGAGTCCGAGCCGGCTGCCGGGTAAGTAAAAGCATTGTCCGCGACGCACTTGTCTACTTTCTTCCCTGACAAAGGCAAGAGTTCATCTGAAGTGAACGCATGTCTTCTATATCCTGTGTAAGCGTGAATGAAAGCATCCTTGACTTTTACTGCTCTTTTAGCCCAAAGTGCATCAGGGTTATCGGGTCCGCCCACCCGGAGTGGGGGTCGGTGAGGATGTCCAGGAGGAGGCGGAAGACCAAAAGCATCTCTCGGATGAGGTGGTGGTCCGTCAAGAAAGAGGAATGGACCAATGAACCAGAGGAAGACGCCGAAACCGAGTAGAAAAGGAATCCAGCGTTGAGGTCGACCAAATAGGGCCTGAATCACCTGCGGAAGTGATGTTGGCGGCCTCGAAGGCATGACAAATGTACGTGCAGCCTGTGTACGTTGTTGCTTCTAGAGCTCGTTAAAGGTCGTCTACCCACTACTTGTAACAAGACGAGCGTTCAGAACAGAAAAGAGTATCCAAGGATCAGTGTTCCGTGTGAAGGGGCTTGGCAAAATATTGTGTTTACTAAATGAGTTGTGATGCACTGGTTATTCTAAGTAGTCTGGGGTAACACTATACATTGAGGTGCCACTTAATCACAGCTACCATCCGTCGGCCCATCCTTCCACCGCTCATCGGTCTTCCCGCAATCAAATTTCTCCTTTCCAAGCTTCGCGTTAACCTCATTATGCCGTTCACATAACCAACGACTCAATCCAGCCCTCCCGCTCACGTCTGGTGCATTGTTCTTCATGTCCTCACCAAAATCGTCAGCACAGTGTGAACAAGGATAGAGTAGCGGTAGTGCCCGAATGAGAGATAGCATGTTGGCACGTTGTGTCGGTGTCGGACGTTCGGGGTAGTACGCTGCAGTCGTATGCAGGAAAGTCCATGTCGCGCGACCGAGTTGCTCTACATCAGGAGGGCAATGCGCTGGTAGAACATTCGGGTCCGGGGAAGAGACAGAGGCTACTGCTCCACCAGAAGCGATTGCGGCCATTGCACCAACAGCCGTCGATTTTTGGGTACTGGACTTCGCGTTGGATTTCGTAGTTTTGCCGGGCCAGTTTCGGAAAGCGGTACAGACTTTGCAAGGCTTTCCGTCTGGTCCCATTACCATACCAGGAGGAAGAGAAGATTTTGGTTTGGACGGAGTCTCAGAGGACGACGACGAGTCCGGCATAGTGTATGTTACGGAGAAAGAAATTGCTGAGCAAGCAGGCACGCTGAGAAATCTCTCACTTCGGATAACTGTACGTGACCGCGACGCGTCTCAATTTTCGACATCTGCTGCAGGTAGATGCTACTATTTGTATAAGTAAAGATGTAAGATACAACAACGTCCTGCTACAAAATGTAAAGATTGTAGCGTATAAGTATTATGCAAGAACAGTGCAATAAAGATAGTAAGCACATTAAAGGATACAGTAGATTCTACAGATCACATTGGGACACACGTCCAAACCCTCTTGTTTATCTAGTCGTCATGCCCAGCGGCCTAGCAGAGCCATAAGGGCACATCCCAGAAGCATTGAGCCAATAGAATATACGAGCTTGCTGTTTGAACCTTCCATCATTTCCTTATTGAAAAGGAATTCATGAGCGAGAAGCTGGGTATTTCAAAATTTTCAGTAAGATAAGCCATCTGAAAAGAGCATGTATCATACCTCAACCAATCCAGTATAAATCAGGATACCCGCGCTGAATGCATCTAGGACACCGCTCACGATAGATGCTGTCGCTGTCCCAGGGTTGTACGTTGTCCGCACACCCAGACCAACCGCTATTCCAACAGGTGTTGTTAATCCATATAATATGGCAGCAATTATTGGTACATAGTTGTACTTTTGAGGAAGTTGCATATAAGCAAGACGGGAGCCGATACCAAGACCTTCGAACGTTTCTATGTCGTGCCAATGAAGTAAGAAAGATGATCGCTTCGTCGCATGAAGAAATCCAGATACTCACGGTGAAACACCAATACTACGAAAAGAACCTTGAAATCTTCATCCACAGCAAGCGTCAATCCAATGAGGACACTACGGATCGACCAGTTCAGTTATTCGAGAAATAAAAGATTGTAACTCAGTTCCATACCTGTGAAGCGCGACTCCGAATTCTAGAATAGCCACACCAACGATCTGTGCAAAAGCGTCGTCAAGCAATTGATGACTTTTGTGGTGACTATCGGCGCTCTCCAAATCTTTCTCTTTAGTAGAAGATGATGCATCAGCGACCATGTTTCCTTCAGGTCCATGTGCCACATGAGACCCAACCTCATGTCCGTGTGCATCTAAAGAAGAGGATGAGGAAGGAGGTTACTTCTCGCAAATGAACAAGTCCATAATAAGTACATACCATGACTAAGACCAAGTTTGGCAAGTTTAGCTGTGCCCCATCGGAAAGCGGTGAGTTCAACGATGAAGATGGAAAAGATGCTTAAGAGACACAGGGCAAGGGCATAGGGCTGAGGAGATGAGTTAATAACTCGGAAACTAATGATGACAATAGCAA